>JAUMHQ010000085.1:4853529-4890385 GCA_032361165.1 Enteromius paludinosus
TACCCATATGTTTATATTGTTTTGCTTGCTTGCTTTTCCAACCCACTAATCCATGTCTCTGTCTCTACCAGCAGGTCAGTCACCGGACGATCCAGCTCCCCAGTCCACTCCGTTCCACACACACTGTAAGTCCTTACACTTTTTATACGTGTTTAAAATTTAACTGGAAATTAGGTGCTGGGTGTACAGCCAGAGGAGAAATGGACCCAACTGTGCCTGGTTCTCCCAAGGTTTTTTTTCCCCCCATTCTCTCATGGACGGGGTTTTTGGTTCCTTGCCGCTGTCGCCTCTGGCTTGCTTAGTTGGGGACACCTGATTTCCAGTAATCATCGTCGTCTTGACTACAGAGACCGTCTCTGCATTGATAAAAAAAAGTTAATCTCGTCATCTTACATTACCATCATCCCTACTATTCTCCTTCGTCCAGCATCCTCTCTCATTGCATTTTTTGGGCGCTCAAATTTGGCTGCTGTCCTTTCAAGCTTTTTTGGGGGGCAGACGGTGAATGAGCCGAATGCCGAACTCTTGCCCACTCTAGGGTTCTATCCATTAGGGTTCGGAGTTCACCGTTCTCCAAGCTCGCTCCCCAGACAGCTCGCCAAATTTGCTTATTCCTTATGAGGAAAGCGTGAACTCTTGAAATGAAATCGACCAATCACCGGAGGGGTTGAAAAAAGTGTAAAACAGTTTGACAAACACAGCTCAAATCAGCGTAAGGAACTTAAAATAGCACGGCCGCATCAACGAATACATTTTTACATTACTTTTGCATCTGTTAACACTATCGGGTAGGTTTAGGTTTGGAGTTGACGTTTGGGAAATTTAAAACATGATAGAACATTAATCTGTCGTGACACTTACTGTATATTTGAATTCTGAACGGTTGCAAAACATATCTCGAGCAGTATTTTAAAAGCACTGCAATAAATGAACCACTACCAATACAAATGTCACATATTAAACGTGTGTTTAATATGCATTCAATTAAGGCACTTCGCAAAACGTGCAGTAAGGTACAGTGCATAATTTATGGGGTTGCAGAAATGTATGTAGAGGCACGTATTTCCAATGAGCCTGGGTTGTTTTTTTCATCTTGCATGCATGTCAATGTTGTTTGGGACTTCCAAAACCAAAATAGGAACCTTTCATAACCCATAATCGAGCGCGAAAGTTCTGAGTCAGAGTCCAAGGGTGCGAACAGCTTCAAGTAGAGCATCACATCTTTTCATTTCAAAATTATAGTAATTACGAAGTGATAGCAGCACTTTATGATCCATTTTATAATTCATGTTTAGCATGAGAATTCAATTTTAAGAGTGTAAATAACTCATAATGCATAAAATGGCATTTAACTTAAACACAAATGATATAGCTAACTTTTTAAAAAGCAGTATTCATATTTGATTCTACTTACATTCAAATGTAATATGCAGCTTTGCATATTACTTGCTACTTTTGAGTCACATGAAAAGGCCTATAGAGCTGAACTACATTTTTAAAAGATGTTCTCCATTTCATTTTTTCAACAGGTTGCATTTTTCAGCTAAATTAAAATACTGTCTATAACCCTGTACTCAAAATATCAGCTCAAACTAGAAATAGGGCAAGAAGTCTCCTAATGAATTTACTTACACGCAGGTAATGCAGACTCCCTAAATGCCGATAATAGTAAATAATTATGCTGAAAGTTACGGCAGCAGCTGTGGCGATCGGTTCCTCCTGTAGAGCGACTCGAGAGAGGAAATTCACCAGAAAGTAATTGGAGCATGAATTCGCTCATTTACTTTGACTTAACGAAGCAGGGCCATGTACAGTAACACAGCGCCGGTCCTCTGATAATAAATAATGACCTGTCAATTATTCACAAGAATTTCAGTGGGATCTGTGGTGCATTTCCAAGGCTCTGTGTCCTGCAGAGATACACACAAACACACAGACTTTGTTCTACCGCTCACTTACATTCACACGTTCAAATACTTTTGCATCGTCTCTCATTTTTTATCGGCACATCTTGCTCCTTCTTTACCCGCTAACCCAACCTCGGATAGACAAACTAAAAATAGTTCCCCTTTCTGTGACAATGCCACATCCGACAAATCCACATCCTCTTTCACATCAGTGTGTACAGATGGAGCTGTGCTTCCTAATTGAAGGTGTTAAGTGGACAGCTTCTTGCCGGAGGACACGTTTAATTAGACAGTGGATGCCAGGGGAGACATGGAGGGAGACAGAGACAGTAAAACGCGGATGCAGAGGGACACTTAAACGTCGCTCGCGTCTCACTCCGTGACCAGACACAGGCTGTTCACTCTCATGTACACAATTATCTCTGCACTCTATTGACGGGACTCTCATTCCACACCCCGGCCCTCCATGCTGGAGTCTCAAATCCGGTTGTTCAGACTCTTGTGCTCCAATAACGCCTATAATACCTGAAGCTAGCTGTCTGTTGGCATTCCTTTTCATCTCAATGCAGTCGCTAGCCTGGCACAGGACCCACCTGGAAACACTTGATTTGGAATTTGCCATGTTTGCTAATGGGATTGCAGACCTTTTTTTTCAGTGTTACAATATATAGTTAATATGCAATAATCAGTGGAGTTTTTTTTGTAAAATATACTATAGGAAATATATTATAATTTTGACAACTCACATGCATTAAAATGTGACAATAACACAATGAAACTACACTGTGCAGATAAATGTAATGGTAGAAAACATTTTTCACAAGGTAGACAATTAACTTTGGTAGCCCAAAAATACCCAATAAAAAAATAAAAAAATAAATAAAAAATAAACCTAGAAAATGCTTAGCTTAAATAAACTTAAATTTAACCAAATAAATGTAAACTACAAATTAATTTAATTTAATTTAATTTAATTTAATTTAATTTAATTTAATTTAATTTAATTTAATTTAAAACATTATAATAACTGTGAAATTTTGTACATGTAAAGATGCTTTTACCTGCAAACTGTGTGGTTACAAGCAAGCATTAACAAGTTATGCAAACTAGTCAGCCTTTGACCCTTTGCCTGGCACACTCAAATTGATGACCCCTGAACATCTGACTTTATTAGAAGATGCCAAGGGAGTTGGTGAGATACTCCTTCCGGGCTTATGTGTCACGATTCAGAGACGAGGAAACGTTCGGATCCATTTGCGAACAGTTTATTGACAAGAGACAGAATACAAACAGGGTAGTAGTACGGCACGGTACGGTTCAGTACAGCTCACTTTTGGGGGGTTTTCCACTGGTAACAGTACCTGGTACCTGGTCCTTTTTTTAGTACCACCTCAGACGAGGTTCCAAGCGAGCCGTACCGTTACCAAAACGTGACGTGTAAACTCTGCTGGTCACTGACTGGCCGGACACGAGACACAACAGACCCGCTAGATTTAAATCAGCACAGCGAAGGATTGAACGCAACTGTCTTTTTTGAAGAAACGCACCTTTTTTTATTAACCAAAAATGGCTGTTTCGTGGTCTATTGAGGTAGTACAGACATTCCTCTCGTTGATAGCCGAGGAGCTGATCCAGCGAGAGCTTGATGGGGCGACATGGAATGAAAAATACTAAATTTTTGTGTGTTTGTTTGTGGCGCGTTTACGATGATGTCACGGCAGTAGAGGCGACGCAACTATAACTACACATGAATAATCCCGAATAATTGCATTGGAAACGCAAACCGAGCCGAACTGAGCCGTGCCGTACCGTAACGAGCCGTACCGAGCCGAGTCGTACCACGCAGTGGAAAAGCGGCATTATACACGTGAACCTGGGCAGAGACAACAATGAAACACCATGACAACAAACGAGCAGGGCGGGGGCATGAGTTCGTGTGAATGAGTCCATGAATGAAAACAGACACAAAACACGGAGAGTTCGCTGGAGTGCCATCCCCTGATCTGGGCTGGCACATCCAGCTGACTGTGATATTATGTCTCCAAAGTCTGTGGTTTAATCAGGATGGGTCACATTTGTCATCGTCTGCTCATCAGTGATGCATTGCAGGGTGCCCTGATGGAAGATAGAAATGTAATACTTTATCTTATTGTTTGACAGATTAAAACCATACATAGGGAAAAACAAAGACAAAAGAGAAAGTGACAAAATCAAGTTCTTCTGTGACAAGAGGTGCAAATTCTTTGACTTGTGCTTCTGATGATTATCCTCCATCACGGAGCTAATGTGTGAAATTCACTGCCGTGAAAGCTATTATTTTATCTACCTTCGAGCGCAACGGTGGTCTCAGCAAGTCAGTATTTTTTTCCCTCTTTTTTTCATGGCCGATTGGAATCAGAGATGGGGAGACAGCTGTTTGCTCCGATCTGTCGGCCACTGGGATAAATTTTCACATTCCTCTTAACCATAAAATTGAAGCTATCAAGGCTTCATTGGCCTCCCATTACACTTCAACCTGCAGGAGTTTTATCTTAATGTCAGCATCGCTCGTTCCCATCACTGTCCTCCTTTCTTCTCTCATCACATCTGCATATGTCTAGGCTTTAACTGGGTGGGATCTTATCTTTGACAGGATCCCAACAAGTCTGACTACAATCAAAGATTCAAATATTTGAACTCAAAATAAATCTGTCAACTGGGAATTTCTCTGGCCCAGATAAGCTCCAAATTATATAAAATGGCTCAAAAAGTGTCAATAAATTTGATCCGTTCATGCCGTTCCAGCAAACAGAGTGAAGACTACCTTCGGTGAAATTATAGAGAGACAGAAAATAATAAAATGATAAATATAATGACAGAATAAGCAATAGAATTACTTATAGAAAGAGCTATAGATAGAACATTAAGCGATAGGCAGACAACAATAGTTAGAATAGACAGAATAATAGTTAGAACAACAGAATGAGTGATGGAAAGAGCAACAGACCAGCCTGATCTCATGGCAATTCGTACATATTTGACGAGATGGCTACTTCATGGAAATTCGTACAACCTCACTCGTATGAATTCATACGATTTTTCCTAAACCGTATGTACTTTACAAGTTGCAAATTCGGATAAATTTGTACAAATGACTTACTGTACACCTAACCCCACCCCTAAACCTACCCTTCACTGGGGTTTCGCCAAATTGTAAAAAATCATACAAATTTGTACGAATTACAGTTTTGTTCAGTTGCTTTGGTGCATTTCTCACAACAGTACTCACATTTGCACAACAGTTACAGTTTTTCTCAGTCGCTGTGGTGCAATTCTCACAACAGTACTTACATTTGCACAAAAGTTAATGCATTTCTCAAAACTATTAGTGCAAACTGCAAAACCTAGTTGATAACCTGTAAAAGTGTGTCACTTGCTCAAAATTGATAGTTTATCCACGCTCACCATGTAGTGAGGTATCTGAGTACAAGACACTGAATTTGTATGTTTCACATTTTTACTGCATATGCTCTTTGCAATTCTAATTTACTGTATTCAAAGCATTGTGCAAACGAATAAATACACCCTTATTTACAACATGCTTGTGAAGTTGGGGTTTATGGGATTCAGTTCTGAGTGATTGTAGAGAAGTGGTTTGTCATTGGTTGCAACTACAGTACAGTAATGCTTCACACACCCCTTCTCTTCAGTAAAAGATGAGGTTGACCTTAGAGAAATTGTTCAATTTAGAAGACGTTTTCATGAAAAAAAAAAAAAGATTTAAACAATTTTATACAATTTGCTTGACAGATTCTGACAACTAGTTCAACATTTTTGTATGTAATGACTCAAGCAATTTGTAGTTTTATATGGAATGTCTATTCAGCATTTACAAGTTTAGTTAGTTTTGACTGACATGACATAAGCAAATGATAATGTTATGAAAGAGCAGAGAGTTGTATGAAAGCAATTGATGCATGTCCAAAAGCATTGCAATTTGTTGGAAGGAATGAGAAACTGCTACTATGATGTGCACACATGACTAATAGTTTTGAGAAATGCATTACAGTTTTTCTCAGTCGCTTTGGTGCATTTCTCACAACAGTATTTAAATTTGCACAACAGTTAATGCATTTCTCAAAACTATTAGTGCAAACTTCAAAACCTAGTTGATAACCTGCAAATGTGTGTCACTTGTGGTGGACATGATCCTGGATCAACATTACTGTCCAAAAATATAAACTTATCCCTATCCTTACCCTTAAACCTACCCCTACCCAGGATAATGATCCAGTAACATCTTGTACTTGGTGAAATCACGCTCACCATGTAGTGAGGTATCTGAGTACAAGACACTGAATATGTATGTTTCACATTTTTACTGCATATGCTCTTTGCTATTCTAATTTACTGTATTCAAAGCATTGTGCAAACGATTCAATTTAGAAGACATTTTCAGGAAGAAAAAAAAAAGATTTTAACAGTTTTTTCAAATTTACCTGACAGATTTTGGCAACTAGTTCAACATTTTTGTATGTAATGACTCAAACAATGAAATGAGGACTATTAGTTTTATATGAAATGTCTACTCAGCATTTACAAGTTTACTTAATTTTGACTGACATGACATAAGCAAATGATAATGTAAGAAAACAGCAGAGAGTTGTATGAAAGCAATTGATGCATGTCCAAAAGCATTTGCAATTTGTTGGAAAGAATGAGAAACTGCTACTATGATGTGTGCACATGACTAATAGTTTTGAGAAATGCATTAACTGTTGTGCACATGTAAATACTGTTGTGAGAAATGCACCAAAGTGTCTGAGAAAAACTGTAACAATTGAACAACAGAATGATGGAACAGCAGAATGATAAAACGACAAAATAACGAATGATAAAAAGAATGATAGAGCGACAGAGTAAGAACATTAGACAATGATAGTTAGAACAAATGATAGAATGATAGAACATAGATAGATAGATAGATAGAGATAACTTTATCTTCTACAAAAAATTGTCACATGATTGAGATGGAGGAAGACAAGAAGAGAGCAAATGTCCTCTCTGCCATCCAGCATCACAGAGGACACGCAGCTGACGGCTCACGCTAACCCTCAAAGCTTCGAGGATCAAGGAAAGCCACCCTTGATGTTTCATCCTCTCACTCCCCATCTCTTCATAAAAAATAATCTTGGATCCATTCCTCAGGAACGGGAATTTTAATGACATCTGCTTCTGGAGCGAGATGCCAGGGGTAAAGACGAATCAAACAAAAGCAGCAAATAAATCTAATTAGAGAAAAATATGCTTGTGTGCCTGTAGGTCGAGGATTAGCCAGATGTTGTTATGTAATCTATACTCATCAGAAACTACATTTTGACTTCTGTTGCTAAGAATCGTGGATCGCACAGTAAACCTGGGGGTTTATTTTGTGACGAATGACAATCTGTTCCTCCCTCCCTTTATCCGTATTCCCTCTCTCTCTCTCTCTCTCTTTCAGCCTCTTTTGCATATTTTTGGTTAAAGGCGCTCGTTTGAGAAGGTCAACTGAAGAGGGATGCTTGTTAGAACGCTGTCACTCAAAAAAATAACTTTCATCTCCTAAAGCAACTGTGTCACAACTGCAATCCTTCTCATATTCATGTGGCCTCTACTTCTGGCCCTTAGAAAGGAGTATATTTAATCACAATCATTAAAACTTACATTTTTATATTGTCTAAAGAAAATATGAGTGGTGCTTATCAAAAGCACCGTCCATAACATTGTGGGTGGTTGCCAGATATGGCTCAGACCCCTTGTTCTGTCTTTATTTCATCTGATTATTTCCACTTAGACAAGTAATTTATCAATTTATCAAGTATCAATCCTTAGCGCAGTGGAAAAAGTTACATGCAATAGTGTTGGAGTTTTGTTAAAATACCCTAAATATGAGCAGCAATAATATTGCTTGCCTTAGAAAGCACCATTAATACAGACATTACTCTAAATTTGTAGAATATTAAATACCTCTACAGCCACTGGGGGGAAAACATTGCTAAGTCCAATAAATTTCAGCTATAATACGACGGAAAATTATTTCGTCCTTTATATTAGCACAAGAAAATCACATTTTAAGGTAAAAAAAAAATATCCTCCTTCATCCTTTTTCTCTCTCATTTACTCTGTTTTATGTTGAACTGCTGCTAATGAGCGATAGAGAGACTTTGAAGAGATCCATTACCATTTGAAAGGCATGAAAACAGAAATCCCCAAATAGAGTTTGAGTTTAAATGAAAACAGAGAGCCTTTCAAATAACAGAGACATAATGCAAAGATGTCCACCTGACACGTTTGATCATGTTCCTGCCGTTGTCCATGCGATGATGCCATCTTTGAAGCCTTGTTTCAGATTTTAGATTTAGAAGTTTCAACTGATATCCCTTTAAGTTTTGGTCCTTAAATTTTGCATGCTTTAATCTTCCATTATTTAAACATTAATGAAATATTCGCCCAGTTAAAAAAATTAACATCATCTGCAATTGCTATGTACATTTAATGAGATGTCACCTAAATTGACTTTCTCTTTTGAGTAATTGTCTTTTAATCATTAAACAAAAAGACTGGAAATGCCTTTTTCATACTTTTATCACATGCAAAACTTAAAAATCATTTAATTAACATGTTACTCCAAACCCAGCTTTTAAGCTTTAAAAAGTATAAAAATCACAATAAAAAATATCACAGAATGAGATCGAAAAAGCACTATAATTTAATAATATAATATAATAATATAATTTTTTTTTACCTTTTAACATTATGTGCTGAAGTCAAGAACTGACCCAATGGATGAACTGATTCATTAAAAATCTTTGACTTAAAAGAATGATTCACTCAGTAGTTAGACAAATGTCAAGGTCATTCAAGGTGGATGTCTACATTTTGGTTTATTCATCAAATTTGTGGTGCTTTTTGGATCTTAAAAACTCAAACTCATGTCTGAAACAACATAAATTTTGACAGACTTTTCATTTTTCAATAAACTGTGCCTTTAAGAGCACAGCTGATCCCTTTCCACTCATGAATTACAGCCCATCCTGACCATCACCAGAAGGCTGGCCGTTCTTTATATGGATCAGACTCTATAAACCAAAGTCACTAGCATTACAGACCCCAGAGATTTCTAGAATAAGAAGAGAACAAAAGCTATACATTTTAAACAGACGGGTGTAAACAGGAGGTGTATAAATTATCTATAATTGTAGAGAGAGGCACATCATATAGATGAATGCATTTCCTCTGTGATGGATCTCGCTGGAGTGTCAGACAGCGCCAGTGGTCATCAGCTGTGCCGTGCCGACACCACTCAATAAAAGCAGCCGGTCTTATATTTACATTCAAATATGCTCAGATCAAAATGGACCCCGAGGAGACACGCGCCGTCAGATTGAAGAAGTTTCAATTCTCACTTTGCCTCGGTCTCTCTCCTCAGGCAGTCTTCCTCCATCACTCCTTTTCTCCCTCCCCCTCCTAATCTGTTTCTTTCCTCTGCACTCCCTCTTTCATTTTCACTCTTCCAAAAATCCTTTTTATACTTCTCACATTATTTATTTGATTTAAAACCGCCCTCTTGCCCTTTCTCCCATCGCTCTGGCTGCTAGAGTGACCAGATGATCAGGATAAGTTGGAAATGTGGCCTGGTGTGTAAGTAGCCCAAGTTTGAATCCTGACAAGTTAAAGTTTTGTTAGATAATTGTTACATAATAAGTGGTTGCTATCAATTCTTAACAGCCTAATTAATAAAGTTACAAGCTTACAGTAAACACACTGTAAAAGGAGGCAACCACCAGCTGCCATTTGTACTTGATTTAAGCAAAAAAAAGAAAAATGAATGTATGAATGAATAAATTAATGAATGTAGGCTGATTCAGTACGACTTATATCCTACGTCATCCACTTGAACTGATGTTTTCTTTCTATTGTATTCCTCTAGAGGAAGTAAGTCTTATACATCTAGGATGGCTTAAGGGTGAGTAAATCATGGGATAATTTTTGGATTTGAATAAAAGTGACTTTAATGATATACAGCTATCACAAATCCCTTGTTGTTATTCTCTACATATGGCTGTGTTTACATTCAGTCCTTACAGGCTAAATCCCGAGTCCTGAAACTTGAAGAGAGTCACTCCAGTATAGGTAATAGGAATTTGGTTGTCACTCTTATAAACCAAACTGTATGTGTGAACATGTTTGTATACAGTATTTTGCACTCAAGACAGGACCATAGCTTCTCCCTTACTCCCATGTTTTTTCTTCCAGCATAATCTTTCTTGCCCTCTTTCTGACTACTGAACACTCTCGTTCAACATCCTCTGAGAAAAAATGCTTTGCAGTCATAGGTCAGAAACAGCAGAAAATTTTCCCCTTTCCTTCAGCGCTGCATTCAAGCACAATCTCCAATAGCTGTCATGTTAAAATCAATAATTTACACCATTGAGGATATGGGGAGAGCGGTGTTCCTGTCAGAGGTGTGTGCGTGGTCTGCGCCGGGTTTGACAGATGGACATGTGGGTTTATCAGGCGGACCGGCCTCAGTACCGTTATCAATTCCTTAAGCAATTAACGGCTGAACCGGGTGCTTGGCATGCTGGATCTGCACAGATAAGGACTGATACAAGCCCTGTCTCATTAAACAGGAAGTTGTCAAAACACTGGTCATGTTTTGGCATGCTCATATTTGCATGCTTGATTGCAAAAGACAGGTAAAGTTTGTCCAGGAATGACCGACCAAAACAGTAGTCACACCATTATTGTATTTTAGGAGTCTTATTTGAATATTGCTGATAGTGCTATTTTTCTTCATATTACATTTAGACTAATACTGTTAGTATTGAGTACTATTGTAAGTACTAATGCTAATATAATACAGGTAAATAATAATAAGGGTAAATAATACAGGGCAAATAATACCATAGCGACCAATAATGAAACGGTAACACTTTATAATAATATGTTATCATGTTGTCATTTGTTAACATTAGTTACTGAATTAACTAGCAACTACAATATGTATTAATCTTTGTTAACGTTAGTTAATCCATGTTAGCTCACAGTGCATTAACTAATGTTAACAAGCACAACTTAACTTAAGATTAATAAATGCTGTAGAAGTATTGCCCAGTTAGTTCATGTTAACTAATGAACCTTTTTGCAAAGTGATACCATGAAACTAACATAGAAATGCATTTAAATGAATAGTTCATCCAAAAAAGAAAATTCTGTCATCATTTACTCACCCCTGACTAGTTCCAAATCTGTATGCTGTTTTGGGTCACCATGGACTTCCATAGTATTTCTCTTCCTATTATGGAAGTCAATGGTGACCCAAAACACCCTGGTTACAAGCTTTCTTCAAAATATATTCCTTTGTGTTCAACTGAACCAAGAAATTCATACCGATTTGGAATTACTTGAGAGTAAATGATGACAGAGTTTTCATTTTTGGGTAAACTGTTCCTTTAAGATTCAAATATTACTGATATGAAGAAGAGCAATACTAAGAATACACTTCCAGTGTAATACTTTTTAGATTCTGTCTCTCACAGTGGAAATGCACCTATGCTGAAAATTGTAGACCCCTCCATGATTTCGAAGTAAGAGAACTTGCAAAATCACAGGGTGATCAAATACTTAATAACCTCACTGTATTGTATATATTTAAAAATGGATCCAGTCTTCAGTGTCACATGATCCTTTAGGAAGCATTATAATATGCCGATTTGCTGCTTGAGAAACATTTATTAATATTACTATTTATAATGTTTAAAAGAACAGCATTTATTTAAAATAAATTCACTGATCAATTGATTGGAATAAAATTGAACATTCTTGTTGAATACAAGTAATTCCATAAAAGTATATAGCAGTGTGTAATAAGACTAATATTAGACAAATTTTAGATGTATTAGGCATACAGTAGTGTTAATCTTAATCTTGGTATTTGAGCTACTTTTGTTGTATTTCATCTGAAGCACAGATTCAGTGAAACTGTCTGCACTCCATAAGGATTATGGAAGTTTCAGTTTTCCATGCAGACCAAGGTCTATTTAGCTTCCAGCTGAGCAGAGATAAGAGTGCTTACAACTGGTGGAGACATGGCCTTGTATGATCTTTCAAAGCCAAGTCCTTCAATAACTCCTAAATCCTGCAGAAGCCAATGCAACTTTACCCTGCATTGCGTTTGAAAATGATAATGAGCACTAAAGCTCAGTTGTATGTGTTTTGCAGGACAATTCCCTTAGAGTCACAATGTGAGAATGCACAATGTAATTGGACAGTTGCAAAGCAGATTAATATTCCTGCCACAAAGCAGATCGCATTTCCAACATTACCATTAGTGCGGGGAAAAAAAATACAGACCATCGCCACCCATTTCCAAAATGGCCCTTGCACATAGCTTTGGATGATCATATAATTTGCTGACTTAATTGGAAATATAAATCCCAATGCACACAACATTAGGGAGAGCTTTAATCTACACCTCTGTGCTTGATGCATGATGACACATCGCAAATGTGCAGGGTCAGCCATGTCACTTTTAAATATCACAACGTCCTGAGGGGCCCAATTGGAACCGGGAGACAGCAAACATATTAAAATCCTGCTACAGCCCCCGTCTCCAAACAATTACTCTCTCTCTCCTCATCTCTCGCTGTCTTTATATCATTCACACACTCTATTGCTATCTCTCTCTCCCTCTCACCGCTGACTTGTTGGTCCATTTCCTAACGTCTCCAAGTCACAGCAGCCCATTCAGTCTGATAACATAGATGCCTACGGTGGCTGAGAGAGCTCAATGCGCTGCAAACTTCAGAAAACACATGTAAACAGAAAAAAACACATGCAAACAGAAAAAATGACAACACATTAAGAAAACATCTTCCTCAGTTTGAAAACACAGGCGCTGCTAACACAGAAATGCACTGCAAACAGCACGGACCACAACAGAAATGTTTCAAGGGGACCTCAAAAAGTGATGAAGCCATCTGAGAGTAACTCTAGCTAAAATAGCATTAAATTAATGTTTCACAGTTAAGTGTGTAATTCGTCAGATTAGTCTAATAATATTCAGAAGACCGTATGATCAGGTGGTTAAAATAAAGACAAAAAAAACCTCTTCACCTTTTAGTTCAGCGACAACATCTCTGCTCTGACCAAAAGCCACAGAACAAATAATCAGGTCCCAGATAGGTTCATCACTTTTTGAGGTCCCCCTGAAACATTTCCATTGTGGTCTGTGCTGTTTGCAGCGCCTCTCTGTGTTTAGTTGCGTTGTGAAAATTTGCAGCGCGTTGAGCTCTCTCGGCCACCGTAGGATGCCCCTATTGTGCAGCTTTCCTATATGCACCAATAAATGTAAGAGAAAAAAAAAATAAAACATAGATTTGTTCATAAATTTTCTTCAACTAAAAAAAAAAAAATCTGATTCATTAATTGAAATAAAGTTTAAATAAATATAAATATTAGTCAAAAAACTTGAATTGATTGAAATGAAATGATTTTAAGTATTAAAATTACTAGAATTAAAACTTAAATAAAATTAAATTAAAGCATTTAAAAATTAGAATTAAATTTTTTTTTAAAATTGCAAAAATAAAAGCTCATTCAAAATATTAATAAACACTGTAACTCTGATATACATACTCGCTATATAGTACTAAAATTTACTTAAAGTTCAAACAGTTTGTACTAAAATCACTCAAACTAAAACTGAAATTAGAATAAATTAAATTAAATTGAAAAAATGGCAAAAGCATAACAAAATTGTCAACAAAACTGAAGCATAAAAATAAAAGCCTATTCAAAATAATAATAACACTGAAATAGAAAAAACGTTCTGTACAGAAATTAGTAAAACTGAACAAAAATGACAAACCTATAAATATGAAAATATAAGAAGGCCTATTTACAATATTACAAAATACTATAACATTGATTTACAAAAATTTTAATACCAAAATTGTTTTGCTAAAATTATTAAAACTGAAACTGTAAAAAACATTTAACAAAAAAAAAGTAAAACCATGTTGTAAAAGAAAATTAACAAAGAGTCCGTTCAAAATATGAGTAAATATTATAATTATGAGATTCATAAACACTGTACATTTTCTATATAGAGTATGGATGACAAAAGTTATTCTGAAACACACAACTATGCATTCTATGCACACAACAGCCTATATATACGTATGTGTGTGTGTTTTTTTTTTTTGGTAGATATATGATTAGAAATTTGTGTTTAAGTTTAACAAAATATACATTTTCACTATTACATGTCCATGTAGAAAAAAAACTGTAATGCCAATTTATACATAAAAAAAAAAATCTGATTCATCTGAAAGAAGCCTACAAGTAGGTCTACAATGTTTCTAGACTGGCATTTCACTGTAGCCACTAGCTACTGCTCACTCTCTGCTGAACAGCTGTTCTGCCATCCCCTTTCACATTATTATGTTTTCACTTCCTTGTCATCAAAAGCTGGCGAATTACATTGTTGGACCATAATGGCATTTAATCTGGATTGCAAATCGCGTTTTCAGGCGCAGGAGAATCTATCTGATGTGCCACCAGCCCTGTGTACATTTCCACACCTCCACACACGTAATGCCTTATCAATAAACCACCCAGGCGTTGGCTGTTTTTATAATGGACTTGCGATTGCACGCTTTGGGTCCTAATTATCAAGGCAAACAGAGCTTGGCAGTCTTTCAAATGGAGGGTAGAAAAAGAGAAGGTTACAGGGAGGGTGGGGGATAAAGAGAGAATGGAGTGAGTGAAACAGACACAAAAAAAAACACACACAGGCCTTTAACACTGTTCTTCATTAATAACACAAGAGGATTCTTTATTTGGCCGACACCAACAAAGAGAATTTTTTTTGGAAGAAATTCCTGTTTAAAGCAAATAAAAAAGATGGGTGACATGCTTTAAAAATAAATAAATACATCAGGCCTCAAATGTTATGGTGAACCATTATAGGATTGTATCTACAGAAATATGTCCTATTATCTTTGGAGATATGATTGCATGTAAGATGTAGGTGGATTAGCATCAAAGCTGCTAAAAATAGAGAACATTTCCGATCTTATGATAATTAATGCAAAAAAAACCAAATCTGTTAATACGCTATGTACTTCCTTGGCAGTTGTTTTCAGCCATCAAATCATTCAACCAGTCCTAAAATGTGGGTTTAAAGCATTGAAGGCACACAGGAAAAAGACTGGACCTTTTAATACCATGAATCAGAGTTAACCCTTAGCATTAGACCAGATCTAGATCCCCCTCACATGCTTGATCTTGTGTCTTTTTTTTTAACTAATTTACTCTCAAAGGAAGCGTTGGCATCGCTTCAGCTAAGTGATGCTAGCTGTAAATGCCGTTGAAGACCATCGAAGCGTGTTTACCTTTGAAGATACATTCACGCTTAAACCTGGGGGCTTGGTGTCAGAACATGTTACTTTGTGTTTAGCTCTCACCTTATGGGTCGACCTTATTTACCCTGCGTTCAGAAAAGATGTACACACATTTGTGGAGGCACATTTCTGGCTCAGGGCAAGAAGGCACTGGATGCTGTTTATGAAACAAGGCAAAAAATAAAATAAAGATGAAGCCGCCAGAAACATTTAACGTTTTTGTAAAATGTTAAGATGTATTTGAAAAGAATGCACAACATAAGTGAAAAGCATAATTTAAGCAAATGTTTATTTTATGTTTATTATTTCTCTGAAGATTTAACAGAACTCTCGTTTCTAATACAACACAATTTTAGAAGCTAATCAACCAAAAACTGGACGTGGCATCTGCTCGATTGTTTGATTTTAGTGTCTGCCATGCTGACAACAACGAAAAACACAATAGACAAACGAAACAAAACAAAAATCAAAGTGAAGCTAAACAAAACAAACAAAAGAGAAAGCAAAATTAAACTAAGCAAAACAGAAACCTAGGCAAAACAAAAGGCAAACAAAACTAAATAAAAGGCAAAATGAAGCTAAACAAAATAAAAAGTAAAACAAGCTTAACAAAAAGCACATTTTTTGAAGCTTAAGTAGCTAAAGCTATAATGTCTGTCTTTATAGGCTCCTGTTGTTCAATGGAGTGCTCCAGCAGTCTCTAGTGGTGGATTGTGGGATACCTCACCATATGGGTGTAAAATAAAGTGTTGTTTAAAAGCCAAAATATAAAAATACTACAGCTAATGGCTCCATTTGCACTTAGTCTTCTCTTCCAGTTACTCCCACAAAACAGTATCCAAGTCAGAGGGAAAATTGAGTGATTCACACAAACAGAGGGAGCGAGAGAGCCCAGAGGAACCACCCAGAGGACAAACCGCTATATTTTAGAGTTTGGCAGAGGAAGGAAAAGATGGATTTGAAAGCAGGCTTCCCTACAAAGCCAGCAGCTAGAGAGGAATGAAAGACACAGCCTCTTGTAATACAGATTGCCTGACTGGATGGGGAACAGGAGTGAACTAATTTTAAATAGGAATATGAAGGCTGCAGAATAAGATGGTTTTGAAATATGTGTGATTAAGTATTCATTTAATCATTTTTTCACCCATTCATCTTTACATAACTTCCAAGACATTAATAGTAGATGGGGGGAAACACTGATGGCAAGGACATTTGTCAATATAAATATTAATTGTGTGCACATTTATTTACAGTATTTTTTTTTAAATAAGAAATTCAACAAGACTTCATTTATTTGATCAAAAATACATCAAAAACTGTCATTTTCACTGTAACAAATTTAAAATAAATGTTTTTCGACTGTAATATATCTGGCTATTTTTATTTGGCAAAAATAGTTTTTGGCTGAATTTCTGTCACATGACCCTTCAGAAATTATTGTAATATGCTCTTCAATTATTGTCAATGTTAAAAAATTGTGGAATCCGTGAAAGAATAGTGGGTTCAAAAGAATAGCAATTATATGCATTTTTCCCATTTAATGTGTCCTTGCTAAATAATGATTTTTTTTATTGACTCTAATTTTTGCTTTATATGTCAGTCATATGGACACTTTGCATTTAGGAACAAATAAGAGAAGCAGTTATGCTAAAAGCCTGCAGGATGTATTTTCGGGCGTAGCTGGTCGACGGGGTGACGTGGGCGGACAGGTCCCGTTAATGGAAACTTAATGGGAGCCATGTGATCGTCCAGCCCGGGTGGCATCCTCAGCTCCAGCCATGTGACAGAAGACGCAGAGAAGTGACACATAGCAGCGGGGAAGGATGGGGCGACAGAGAGCAAAGCGCAAAAAAAAGGAACGAAAAAAGTCGACATGACACCTTTGACAGTGACCATGGAGCCCTGCCTAATCGTGACGCACTTTGTTTGTTTTGTGTAAGCCGTGGCAGGAGGAGCAGACTGCACCTCTCCGCACTCCTCTGCCTCACCACAGAGAAGATCTGAGGGTGTGCGTCACTATTCTGAGTGTGTGTGTGTGTGCGTGCATGTGTTGCGTGCTTCTCCACGGTTTCAAATGAGGTATAGCTAGATAAAGGGAGAAGGAAGGGAGCATAAACACAAGGAACTCTGGGTGGAAAAAAAAACAGCTCACACCTCTGTTAATTAAGAAACAGAGAGACTCAACCGATGAGAAGATCCAAGACAACAACGTGCCAGCCATTGGGTGACAAACATCTGAGGAGCTATTTTAAGGACGGATCAGAGTGGTGTTCCCTCCGAGCCGAGCGAGTAAGGGCCCACGACACATGCAATTAAAGTTTCCTCAGAAGAGAGAAAAACTTTTGTTTCCTTTGTAAAAGGATCTCTCTTAAGTTTGTAGAAAAGGGGCCTTTTTATTATATACTTGCCTTTCATCCTTATTTCTCCCGATAGCTAATGGGCAACCAAAAGTGCACAAAAATGTTTCAAAATGCATCTTGATAAGGCTCAATTATAGTAATGGAAGCTTATATGGTGCCGATGAAGCTGGGTCTGAAACTGGAATAACCGACTGTTTATGTAACATAAGTGTTTTTGACATAGCCTGTGTGCATTTAACATTTTAAGCGCAATGAGACATGAAAGAGAACTACGTTTAGTACTCATACGCTGAGTGACAGCTGCTTTCTGTGTGCTTGCTTCATAGGTGTGCGCGTGTCAGAAATTTTACCTGATAGGACTTTAAAGTGCATGATTACTGCGCTACAGACATGATAATCAAAACCAAGCGGATGTTTCTTTTAGCAGAGTATCCCACATATGAGCTGTAAAACCAATGAGCACACCATCCATGCTAAATTCTATTTAATATTCGGGGTAGAAGTAGTATGCACATTGGGGCGCAAGAACAGCCCTCTGGAAAAGGGGGTGTGGAACAGTGGCTCATTTGCATTTAAAGATACAGTCATGAAAACAGTGTGACACAAGAGACATGTATTACATCTTGTAAAAAGGGGCATAATACTGTAGGTGCCTTTAAAAAAGGCCTAATCCAATTTGCGGGTCTGACATGGTCTCTCAGCCCAAAACTCCTCAAATCAGATCAGTTTGAGCAGCTTGGGAGACCAGCAACCCAGACTGGTTTACGTTGTTTTTATTAAGCAGGCAAACATGCGCACCAATTAAGTCTACAGTGGATGAAAGAAAACTGGAGCATTAAATCTGGTGGGTAATAATGATAAGACCAATAAGTTATAATGATGTGTTTGTTGAAAGATAAATCTCCTTCAAGTTCTCAACAAAGCATTTAGTATGTGTGTGAGAGACAGAGAGCGTGAGAGAAACAGAGAGGATGGGGTATGAGTAAAGATAGAAGACTAAAAATGATATCAGTGAACGTCTCCGGGGGCCAGCACAATGCCACCGTGAACGAGGGTGACAGCTTCCTGTTTTTAATTGCCATGGTTGCTGTTGCTTAGCACCTGGGGGGACAGGAATGAGGCTGATACAGATAGTCTCTAATGAGTATTAATCTAATCATGCACAGACACAAATACAGCCGACACTCATAATCAAGTAAGCCCCCCAAACTCTGACATTTAGGTAGGGGGTTATTAACGGATCTTAAAAATCACACATCTTAAAAAAAGTCACACTCTGAAGAGAGAAGGGAGAAAAAAACGAGCCGAAAAAGACAATATTTACCTAACACAGCTCAAAAACATCCAATAATTGCAGTTTCATCAAACTGAGGCGACTAAATGTTTTGCTGTTGCTGAGCAACCAAGTCACCATGTTGTCAGGTGAGGAAAAAAAAAAAAGTCTGGATGTCGAAGCATAATCCAAAACATAAGTCACCAAAATGCCAACCTTAAATCCGCCAGAGCAATATCTAATCAAAGCGGGAGACATACAGCATCCCATATTAAAATAAACAGCGATAGATATGAGGTATTCAGTGTCTGTGGCGGCCTTGCAGGTCTTTTCACATTCGCCGTTACTCTAGCAGGAGTCTGGCAGACAGTAAAAAACCTTTCACAGCCACAATGATCTAACGGAACAGCGATCTCCAGCTTTGAGCGCAGTAGTGCATGCTGGGGGTTTTATTTCTTTATAAGTCTCATTTACCCATGTTGGTTTATTCATAACTTTCACTCTCTTGATTTTTATGAGAGGACAAAAAGCCAAACAACCAGGAGGAATAGCACCCCAAATACCCGCCGTGCATTATTGAATTGTAAATAAACCAGGAAAAAGCACATCGTTCTGAAACGCGAGGGTGAGGAGAGCACTGGCTTCTGAAAGCGAGCTCCATTATCGACCTGTCAGGATTGTTTGGTGTGGGGTTTTTTCACACTGTTAATTCATTTACAATGCAGATCGGGAGTCTGGTCATTAAGGTGCTGGCTTTACATGAGTAATGCACCGCATCTGTACCTGTTCCCGTGTCACAGAACTTTGGAAACAAGTCGTCTAATTATAGCGATTAGTATTTTGGAAGCAGTACCGAGCTCACAGTCCGGCCTTAACAAATGAAGGCTGGGATTATCCAAGCAAATAGGATGTCTGCCATCTTGTTATACATGCTGATGCTTTTAGAATCACATTAAAAAGTGCTGGTATTCATGCTTGTGATGTTTTTAAAATTAGAAAATCTATAGCAAAGGTAACACTTAGGGCACAGAGAGCTATTAAAGACATTTGTTTTAGGTTCAAAAGACCCAAAAGTGCAACGATATACTGAAATATTTAAATAGATAATAACTCTATGTATGAAAGTAATCACCACAGGCCACACATTGACTTTTTTATTTTGACTCAACAACTCTAGGACTCTAGGACAGTAACCAATTAAAACACTCAAATACAGATAGCCCCGCCCCAAAACTTGCCCCATTGGTTCAGCCAGTGTTGCTATGTGCTGGGATGCTCTAACAAGCAGAACAATGTCACAGTACTTTAAATTAACCTTAAAGTATTAATGCATTAAGCTTAAAGCAGCCTTGGTAAGCATAAGAGACAGATCTCTTGAATGATAGTGTAGCTCAGTTTTAGTTGTACTACACTGAAATAGGATAACATTTTAACACACGCAAAAACACTTACGCAATGTATACCTGCATTGTTTTTAACATGTAATTGGAAACTAACCTAAGCCAACGCGGACAGCCTTCATTTTTGTGCAGCCAGCAATTTCAATCCATGGATGCTTCTATTAGCGCTAACTATTTGGCAGTTAGCGAATGCATCGTCACTTGTTTATTGCCTCTCATTTTGCTTCATTTCCGAATGTGCCATTTACCTCGTATTAAACAGAAGCCTACCTCCCTTTCCCTGGCACGAATGCTCACTTTTTCATCCTTACGCCCCACCATCATGAGGGAGTGGCTAATTGGTAAAAAGCACCAATACAGAGGCTAATCTTAGCAGTGTTTAGCGTGAAACAAAAGGCCCCATTAGAGAATGATTGGTTAAAATAATAGTCGCGCAAAGTGCTCGGCTTGCTTAACAGGTGTATTTATATTGATTGTGCAGCCTCAATTTCCTGCCGTGAAAAGAAAGAAGTAAACAATAATTGCTAGTGCTTTTTTAGCGTTTGTTGCACAGGCAATTATTAAATAGCACTTTAGCCATTCCGTTAGAAGGAAAATAGCACTTAGGACATCTGCTTGGTCACCGCAATGGCCCCTATACGGTCGGGATTATCTCTCCGATGAGCCTTGTCTATGCGTGTAGTTTCATTCCGTGGTCATTTCGTTGATGTGGACCATCCATTTGCCTCTTTTCATTTCCATAATTGTTTTCAGAGCACAAGGCTGTCCCGCTCTTTGCAGAGGACTAGGTGTGGACTAATGGACGCTAGATTGGATTCTGCCTTTATACATGGTGAAATGATTTCTTCTTCATTCTCTGTGCTGGATCACGTCTCTCTTTTGGACTCATGAATAATGGATGGGTTTAAAGCGTTGCCCTGCCCAGGCTCTCTCTTATTGAAATCTGTGCTCAGAGAGGTGCTTATTTACTGAGACTGATCCCACATCATTTGAGTCAGTTTCTATGCTCCTCTGCTCCCGCTTTCTCACGCTCTGTCTCTCGCTCTCTCTATGCTGCCCTCCATCTCTTTCTGTGACTCTCTTTCCGTTCATGACCCCATTCATACCCTTACAGTCTCCTCGTAGGCCGCACTTGCTCATATCTCTCTTATTAAAGAGCCACAAGTCTTTCAAATGTATCCTATCCTTGGTAGCGCTATTAAGACCACATGAAATCAAAAGAGCTTGTGGCTTTTAGTCTATTTCTATTAGCTTTGAAGCCTTTACTATACAGCTTTCATGTTCAGTTCACACTGACTTTACTGTCTTTATGTTTAGAGTCCAAAAGACTATAATGACGTAATGTGTAAAAATAACTATATTAAGTTGCTCTGACCAAATAGAACTGGTTTGACATACTGTACAGTACCATTCAAAAGTTGAAGATCATTTCTTTTTTTATTTACACGACACCGTTTTCAATTTAAAAAAAAATATTTTTGCATTTTGGCCGTTACATGACAAAAGAGTTTCGGAACTTGAAAATGCAAACTTTTTTAAATAAGTTACAAAGTGGACAGATTAGAAAACTGTGTATTTGTAAAGAAGGGGACATGCACATACAGTATACATATTACGCTGGCCTGAAATTATTTTCTGAAATAATGCTTAGCTAATATTGCAACGCTTAAAATTTAAAGAAAGTTGTTGCAAATGAGCTTTTTCACAATGGCGTAAACCTCGCATTGGATTTCTTCTAAGCAACATAAGTCAGCTGAGGTTCTACAGCAGCATGACGCACAATGAACACTACAATTTCCCTTTGCTCATTGTTTCTTTTTACGTAACCACATCCAGCGTTTTATGTGACAGTCCCTGCGTTGTCTTCTCTGAAGGGCTTCTACGTCAAAGCCTTACATGTCCTTTCTAATCATGCGACTGAGTATTTCATGCTCTACAAACATTTAGCACTCTGACTGAGCCATAAAAGCAGAGAGCATATCAATGAATGGAACTAGACTTGTTCCCCTGAGAAGCCATTGTTATCAAGTCACCTTCCCTGGGCATCTCCCCTTGAACCTTTAGCGTAAATGCACAACGCAAACCTGGGAATTATCTTCAGAAGAAATGTACCATAATACCAAGAGTCCTATCTCTTCATGGCTGAAGCTTTTACTGCTTTTTTCTTCCTTTCTTTCATCTTGTCCCCTTCATTTTCTCTGAAAATAACAGCTTCCATTTAGTCTGCCCTGCTCTTATGCAGAGTCGATCAGACCCAGCCTTAATGAAATGCTGCTACCCAGAATCCCTCTCACTGGTGGAATCGGGACTCAGGGCCATTACTTGGCTGTCTTCGGGAAAAAGGCACATCTACATAAGTTATTTCATTATCTCCCTAGGCTGTGAAAGAGGCAGCGGCGTACTCACTCGCTCTATCTCTCCGTGTGGATTGCACCATGGGGAGGTCATTGGAAAGCCGGTGGAATTATCTGCAAAATAAGGGAAGGCATTCTTTAATGGCGTCCCAGTCCAAATATTTAAAATGATCACCTAAACTTCCATTCGGCTCTTCCATTTCGGCTGATAGAGCTCAAGTGAGTTTGTCTTCATCTTGCCAGCAGCTTACGGAAGAAATTGGTGCGTATGTGTGTGTGTGTGTTTTGCACATCATACTGCAAGCAAGAAAATAAGGAATAAAACTCTGCATTGCCTTTCTCCTGAGACTCATGAGGCCATAACAACACAATGGAAATCAGCAGCCAGAGTAGCCTGTTGAGAAATAAAAAGACATTAATAATGTACAAAATGGGACACATGGCAAAAATAACATTCATAATCTGGATTTTAATCTTGAATTAGAAGTGCAAAGGGATGCAGAACTGCATAAATAGAATATCTCTTTAATTACATTTACTTTTCTTACCTCCATTGCCATTGTTTTTGTTTGTTTGATTGTCTTCTATTAAGCATAAATATAACTATATTAAGTCTTTACTATTACTATTTACTATTAACTATAGTAAATCTTTCACTTATCTTGAGTTGATGTTTTAAATGATTAACTTGCGGTCCAAAAAAAAATTAAAAGCTCATGCAATACGCTGATGAAAAACAACCCAACACAAATATCTATAAAACTCTTTTTCACAGGCAACTTGAAATCTAAAAGATATTATCCTGAAAGTGTTAAAAAAAAAGTTTTTTTTACAAAATCATTGCTTTGATAGCTGTTAGCAGTGGAGCATTAAAGTAGAGAAGATCAAAAACAACTTCACTGAGAGAATTTACCACACTGATGGTCTAACAGCATGCAAAAGCTAGCATGCTGTCAGCACACTTAAACATCTCCAAATTCCTCGTTTTAAAGCACCGCTGCCAAAAATATCAAGCCAAAACCAAGAAATTTTGATAAACTAGCCCTTGCAAATCAACTAGTCAGCCATCCAGAACCATTGCTAACAGCAGCTAATTGGCTAATCGAACTAGAACATGCAATGTTGATCAAAATACCAACTCTGAAGCATTTAGTTATAGCTAAATCTCTCCAGGAGGACTGAGCCAAACACGGAGCTAAAAGACAATCCTCCTGGTAGCAGAGAGAAACAGCATGTTTTGCACTACGGAGCGTGGAGGCTGGCTCTGCGCTGCAGTTGGCTTTACAGATAAGTGAGAACAGACCCATCAGATACCGACTGCCAAGAGCAAATTCTGCCGTAAAGCTGGCACTTTCTACATGTACGCCCGAGGAAAGACATAGAAGGCACAACCTATGCAAATGAGGATTCATTAGTCAGTGTATAGGGAAGTGTTTGTGTATGTAGTACAAGCAAAGGGTTTGTACCGAGGTAAACGCATGCACGAGTGGGTGATCTTTCTTGCCTGAGCGAGTGCATCTCGCATGCGTACGTCTTCCTCTTCCTCTGATCTGTGACCATTCCCTTTGATTCGGGCATGGTGATCCAGCTTAAACGTGAAGCAAACACAGGATTAGGCCTCAGCCGCGCAGATAACGCGCTGATCAAAGTGCCCTCTGAGCGCCTACAGAGGGAGCGAAAATATGTTAAAGAAAGCAGCATGCTAGCCTCAATCCGCATTTTATCTCCACTCAGACAGGTGGAGATCACCCTCCACCCCCTTCGTTCCAGAACTTTCCGTGGCTGGCGGAGGATGCTTCCGCAATCAATCTTTTCATGCCAACTCTCTGGCAGCTCGGGATGAAACAAAACCAATGTGATTTCTGATGAGCTTCTATTTTAGCCTTGTTGTCTGTGCTTTTCTCGCACTCTCCAAAATGTGAAATTGCATGTTACAAGGCCCTGTACAGTACAGGGTGTGTTTCACGCTGGGTGGTTTATTTCAAGACATGCCGCTAACAGCTCTTGTCGTCTTTTCTATCTCTACTTGTGTGGTTCTGGAGGGAGTCTTGGCTCAGGCACAAAATTGCACACTTTATAGTACGGCGTTCATTCTATGATTCAAAATGGTCTTGTGTGCCTTCATTGGAAGCCTGCATTTGTGAGAGCTAACAATAATTCGCTAATCGATTCACCTGTGAAGTATTTCTTGTTTTTTGTTTTGAAAAGCCACATTATTTCATATCTTGTATAGGACTTGACGCGTATATCGTCAGCGTTTTTCGCTGCTCATAACCACACGATTGCTTAATGAAAAACAGAAGTACCCCAGTACAAAAGGTGGCGCTGTGCAACTTTTTATCCTTTATGCACACAAAAAAGAAGAAAGGAGGCAGAAGACAAGCATTGCCAAAAACATTCACACGCTTTTTTGTTAACTGGCAAAAAACAAGGATATTTCTAACAACAGTCACGTTTTTACGCTTCAGTGTGCACACTCACAATGGTGCCCTTTCACGAGACGTTAAACGCCGCGTGCGATATTCCCGGTGTAAACAGGCCTTTAGCATTAAAAAGCATAGACCTTACAGAATATGTATTTGCAGAAGTTCCCCCCAAGGAAAATGAAGGCTAGGAGAGTTTGAATCGCACAATGCAATCTACTAGCATTGAAGCTCATGGTATTTTAACCATTATTTAACGGCCAAAAATGCATGATTGTAATTTGTGCTGCACTTAGTAGATTCTGCTGGGCATTATGTAAATGATCTAGCTGCATCTGTTCTTTAATGCGCGCATTCTTAGTAAATCACCCAAAGAATATTTCCCTCCCATCGGCGCTTTTATAGAATTATGCTCTAACGCTTATTTGCCCTGTTTCCTTAATCTTGCCCTATAAGTAAAATTGTGTTACTGTACATACGTATAGTATGCACTAACATGCTTCCAAAAGTCTTTGACTTCTTTGCCATTAAGACAAGCAGTTTTGTAAAATGGAAATTCTTCAATTGTTTCGCATTTACTACCAAGAAAGTTATGCACTGTGGTAAAACACCTCTAAAGCATTATAAAAACCATAATCATTCTGTCAAAGTGCTAAGTGAGTCAACCTGGCCGTATAAAACTATATTCTTATGACCTTTTTTAAAGTGTATGATATAAAGTGCTCATTTGGTTGGACTCTCTGGGTCAAGCACTTTTTCCTCTACAACTCGCTGCATGGAGGGTTTTTAAGACTTCTTTCCTACAGAAATTCAGTTTTTAAATACTGTTATATGAAAAAGCACCTAAGTAACTGACTAAGAAATTCATTTTGACTATTATTTTTTAGTGATTGTCCCTGATTTTACAGTTGTTGCCCTAATATGAAGCTCATAGCAGCTTTTTACCCACAGTCCACGTGACATTGCATCACCAAAGTGAAATCGGAAATGGACTTCAAGGGTTTTGTGCCCTTCAGCGCCCTT
Source organism: Enteromius paludinosus (assembly GCA_032361165.1). Classification (NCBI taxonomy): domain Eukaryota; kingdom Metazoa; phylum Chordata; class Actinopteri; order Cypriniformes; family Cyprinidae; genus Enteromius; species Enteromius paludinosus. Next base: position 4,879,697 of record JAUMHQ010000085.1, read on the forward strand.
GATGTTCCCCTCCAGGAAGCCACTGATTGAATGAAAATATTGTAACAAAATTATACCTAACCTCTATTTTGCATGCACCAAAGAGTTCAAATCAAGAGTTGACGCAATCAAATGAGTCAGGGAGAAGGGTTTTCGAAAAAAAATATATACATGTAACTTTTACCATTAATTTCTCACTCTTTTGTTGTTCCATACGTATATGACTTTAATTTTCGAGTTTGACAGACTCCTTTTATTTCCTTTATAAATGGAATCCCTTCAATAATCAAATACTCTTTCTGACTAAGGAAACCGAAACAGGTTTAGAGCACCATAACGATAAGTAATTAATAACACAATGTTACTTTTTACATTAACTACCCTTTTAAAATAAATTTCATCCAACAGTGTGAAAAGAGTACCAGAGCATAACACGGGCAGTCCTTTTTCACCTCGCTGATTGATGTGTCCACAATCGACGTAGTCCATTCCTCATTTACGCCGGTCGAGTTGAACCTAATTAAAATATTTCCTTCGCACAACTCAAACACGTTTGTCGACGGGGAGAAAGGGAAGTGGTGCGTGACGACATGCTCTGCAAGTGCTTGTGACGTTTTGACAGGAAGCCTTGAATCCATCCATGCAATGCTAACTTTAGCTGAGTTCTTTGCCTACCAACTTTGATTTCACCTCTTCTTGGCACAGTGGCAGGAGGCTCAGCTGAAAATCAACTCCATTCTGCATCAACCTAGAGTTTTAACAAGTGGAAGGTCGGAGATGTAAATCCTCCCGGTAATATTATAATAATCTTTATTGTACATTTGCATTGCTGAATATAAACAAAAGCAAGCATGATTATTTACAGTTTAAGATTGACTACTCTTTATCCCAGTGGTCTTGACTTTATTCGTGCTGTAGAGATTGTTTAGTAACTGCTGCCGTAAAATTGCTTTACTTAATTTCTTTGTTTTGTTCCTTTTCACCTCTTTTTAAAAGTACAACACATTTCTTAAAACTCTGTGAACAAGCTGAGAGAAGCTTTAAAAGGAGATGAAAACCTCTGAATTTGCCAAACTGAGAGTATACATGCAAGAACATAGGTACTAGAGATTTTAAAACTTGGACCTTTCGTTGAAAACAAAAAACGTAACATTTGAACTCGTCTCGGTGGCACACATACAAACCGCTCACAGTATGTGCACTGACTGCAAAGTGCACTTTGCACACAAAACTCAAAAGCAAAAATGTTTTTGGTTTTTTTTAGGTCTGTCTAGAGACAAATTTTGTCCATAAAAACCGGTTAGGGTTTTGCCAGAATAGGTAAATTTACTAAAATTTGCCAGGTTATTGGATAACAGAGTTTTATTTTTTAATCTGCAAAATTAGTTATTTTTAAAAGTAATGCATTACTTCATAAAAATAAGTAATCGTGTTAATCCTTGTGGGATGTAATGTATTACTTTCACAGTAATTTTGTCACCTGGGATGCTTGCTTATTTAGGTTTTTTAACAACAAAAAATCTAAACATTATATATTTGGCTACTGCCAAGTCCCTTTCACACCAAAGCTGGCCCGGATTGGCTAATCGGGAGGACCGGGAGAGTTCCCGGTGGGCCAGTCCATCTGGCCGCGACGAGGGCCGGTGTCCCTATACGTTAGCTGCAGTCGCACTTTTTATTTTATTTATTTATTTATTGATTTTTTACCATCGCCTCATTCATTATTTTACCGCAGCTCCAATCTTTTTATTTATTTTCTCGCAGCCCCGCGAGCACAATGCAGCCTTATCATTCGACTCCGCCAACCCCCATCCCCCGGACAACGGCACCTTGATCAACAGCAAAATCAGTTAAGAGATACGCGAAAGATGAAAAATGGATAATAAAAAGCGCAAAGGAAGAAGAAAAGAAGAAAGCTCTACAAACTGACGCGGCCAAATGTAATAAGCTGATTACATTAATATAGTCAGTCGTGAACTAAAGTGGGCCGGTCTAAGACTCCGTCCACACGAAGCCGGTGCGTTCCCTATCTGATCATTTTTTTTCTTCGTTCTAAAAAAAAATTGCGTAAACACGTAACCACTGAAAACGGTGTAGTATATATGCCAGACTAGTATGGGGCGCTGTAATTCTGCCATAGAGATACACTATAAACGGAGAACAAGACTTTGAGCATGCGCATACGATATGGAATAGACTTATCAGATTCTAAATTGCAGCCAAATGAGAGCATTTTCTTTGAACTTTGGTAAACCACCAAAGAGCAAGAATCATTTGAAAGCTTACCGGAAACAAAGCACACAAACATTGTTTATCACCAGAGGAGCTGGATATTTAGAACTGTATTCGATGCTGGTCACATCTTTAGTGTTCTGAACAATTCAATTCTCAATATAAGCAATAAGAGACAGAAGCAGGAGACATGGAGAAAGAAAAAGAGAGAAAGCGCTGTGTGATATCTTGGGCTGCAGAGCCACTTAGCAGACAGAGAGGGAATAGCAGAGGCTAAACTGAAGGAAAATGCAGGTGATCATCATTTTGGGACCCCAGCGGTTCTCTTAGAAGTCCATCATCACACAGTTTGTTGCTCTTTTTATGATTAAGTGCTCAAAAGTAAATCTCTCTTCAACTGTAAGGATGGATATTTGATGGTTACAGAATGGGACACTTCGTTGATTTTCGTCAAACCTTTTGTCAATCCCAAAAGAGTGCATAAATGAGGCTTACAGTTATAATAACCCTCCTACTCCAACTTTTAGAAATTTCTACTTTCATTCCCCAACTTTTTTAATCAGTCCTACAATGGTGCCTTCAGATGAATAACCAAATCCTAATTCCGGCAAACATCACTATAATTATGGCACGTTATATGCCCAGACCTTAGGAGCAGTTTTGTGCTATGCAGACACAGATAAGACCTAAAATCGTGCACCCTACTTAGGAGAGGTATGTTATTACTTGTCAGAGTGAGCAGATTTATGGTAAAACTATCCAGTAGACTTAAAGGGTAATGATACACAGGGCAACTTTGGGAAATATTTAATGTATTGATTCATATCATATTATCTGTGATATAAAATATAAAAGTACAGTACAAGTACATGATTCTGTACATAAATAATGATTAATTTAATAGCTTTTCAGTATAAAAACATAAATCAAAGTTATTTTTATTTTATTCTGATACGGATGCATTAAATTCATCGAACATGGCGAACATTTACATTATTACAGAGAAAAAAAAAAATGTTATCGAATAAATGCTTTGTTTTTAACATTAATGATGAGATTAAAAAATGTTTTTTGGCCATCAAACAAGCATATGAGTATGATTCTGAAGGATCTTGTGACCCTGAACACTGGAGTAATGGCTGATGAAAATTCAGCTTTTCCATCACAGGAATAAATTACATTTTAAAATATATTCAAATAGAAAGCGGTTATTCAAAATGTGTGTATTATTTTACAGTATTACTGTTTTTACTGTATTTTTGAGCAAATAAATGCAGCCTCAGCAAACTAATGAATGGAAGTATACATATATTGAACATCTTTATATAAAATATGGTTATGAAGGAGGTCTTTATCACTGAGCCAATGAGTCTGACACCAATTCCATGACAATCATTTTAGCAGTCTAGACCCAATTGCCGTTTTGCATGCACTCATCTTAGTTAGGACCCTCCTCCAGGCCCCTTAACTACAGTTCTGACCTGGTTTTGTTGCAAATCAAGCACTGACTCAACCAGATGAGTCAGACTGTGCAACAGCAGAGTGTATTTATTTGTGACTGCTGCTGCGCTGCAGGGGCGATGCAGAGTGGTTGAGAACGTGGGCGTTGTTTGTGCATATTTGTTTATTATTCGTAATCACTCTGTCCCACCGAGTCGTTCACGGGTACTGTACTCCCCGAGGGGCCTGTACTACTGGTCAGGAGAGGACGTGACCCTGACAGCACTCTCTAAATTAGGAATCAATAGGATCACATTGACGATCAGCCGGACAATAGAAAATGAAGTCTTGCTGTGGAGATTCGTTTCACTGCCTGCATGATCAATCACAAGAGAAAAGGGATTACAGGTAAAGGAATGGTTCTCACAAAAAGATCTGTCATTTACTCCCCCTTACAGTATGTCATTCCAAAACCTCTTCTGTTAAAGTGGCCTTATTATGGGTTATGAAAGGTTCATATTTTGGTTTTGGGACTCCCAAACAATAGGATGACATGCACTGCATATTTCTCATAACATGCATTTATTTTTACCTTTTGTGTTCAGCGACTCCCAAACAATTCTTTAAGTGATTCATTCATTTTTCTGAACCCCTCTGGCGATTGGTCGATTTCATTTAAAGCAGCGTTTGTGAGCTTTTCATTAAAGACCAGCAAGTAGGCGGACAATATGGTAAGGTTCCATTTCGACGTCAACATAAAACGTCTTGGGACTCGTTTTAAAAACGTCTCGTTTGTATGATTCAGCGTCGCCTCTTTCTTTTAAGCGACGATAACTTTATACACAGCGCACTTTCAGATTTAAAACTTTGCAGGATGTTTTCATTCAGTTATAGGTGAATATATTGGTCACTCTTTGGAACTGAGGTATTTGAGTTCCAAAAAGAGAAAGACATGATATAAAGAGTCTATGCAACTCATGCAGTAAAATAAAGAAATTTATTTATTTTGCTAATCACAGATCTTACAAACTCAAAAAATGAAAGAATCAGCAGTTTCAGAGCGTTTTTATAGAACTCTATTAGATAGAATAGAAAATAGAGAATCTCAATAGAAAACTCATATTCTAAAATAGAGTTCAATCAGCAGCAAATACAGTTTTATTTAAGAATGCAGTCCTCATCTTGATCTGCTATAACTACAGTATCTTATTCTGTTAATGAGAGAAGTAACAATTCATGAATGAGTCATTCTTTTGAGTCGGTTCACAACTGATTGATTGGGTTCTCCAGTACAGTCATCCAATTGCAAAAGTTTTGACATGTTCCTCACAAACGCTGTCTAGAAGATATGGAAATATAGTGCATGAGTCATAAGAACCATACTGAGGGTGATTTTTTTCATTCCCCCAGCCCTCATTCTCTTTCATTTCAAGAAAAAGAATCAGAGTAAGGAAATACATGAAAGCACTGAAAGTTCATCAAAAAATAAAACATCTTTTGAATACACTGGGAATTCTGTTCTTAGTTTTTTCACTGAGGTCCACTTGAAATTGTCTTCAGTTTTTTGTAATAATTTAAAATTTTGCTCCCTTTAAAGGACTACTGACTGCACAGTGCTCAACAAAACTCAGAGACTGATCCGTGGTAACCGCAAAGCCATAAGAACAATCTCTACTGATGGCTTTGAAAGCCATTAACTGCTGCCTTTCCATCCAAAGAGGAAGTTAAGATGGTGCTTTAAATAAAATATACATCCCATTCTTCAACAACTAGTTAAGTAAATTTATACAGAGGCCCAAAGGCAGCTGCGATTTCTAATGCGAAGTCTATTTAAGGCTGAAATGCATGGTCTCGCAGCGGACGCCATTAATAGATTCCCTGGCCGTTTGAACAGCAGCTGATGTGTATGTATAGGTGGGACTCCAGCAGATAACTCACGTTTACTGTCCGGCCCACACTATTACTGAGCAGCGCAGGGAACGCACCCGGGGACGAGAACGAATGTCGAATCAATATATAGGAGAATAATATGTCTAAGGGAGAAGATGAGTACAGAATGGCATTTCATTACAGATCGATGCGAGAGTGCTTTTCATTGCCTTGATGCTATTGAACGTCCCGCAGGGTCCACAGAACCAGACCGGCTCCCTTCAGCCACACTGCATGCAGAATACACTGATGTTATGGACAGGCCGCTGTGGGAATGTGTGCGAATTGAATAAGTATCACAAAGCAACTGGACCTTAACAAATTAGCCATGGTTTTTGTGACTGTATAATTGTGACATAGTTATCCAAATTAAACTGTTGGAACTTGGTGTTAGCAACACAGTCATAAAAAAGGAAAAATAAATTAAAGACATTTATCATTAAATCTTTGTGTTCTACAGTATTTTGGGTGGTTGTCGAGGCTTTGTGACTGCAAGGTGTTCAGAGTGGTTTTTACTTGCTTTAATTCTCTATTAGGGGAAAAATGAGCTAGTTTGCTGTCTTAGTTGGTCTCCAAGCTCCTTGTTGGTTTTAGAAGAGTTTGTGTACTTTTCAACTGGTCAGGTCGAGAGACCAGCTTAAACCAGCAACACGACCAGCAGGGTAAGGCTCATTTTAGGTGGCTATGGAGTCACTTTGATTGACATGTTCAAATCATTCTTTGTTTGTGTTCTCCTCAGTTTTCCTTCCCAGCTCACTTTAATAACACTCTCAGGCTGTCCTGCCACCTCAACCTCCTGCCAAGCCTCACCCTGTCCTCCCTCTTTTTCTCCCCCCACCACCCTCCAGGCGATGGAACGGTCCACAGTTATGAAGCTTCCTCCTTTACCAGTCTCTCTCATCGCCTTGGCCTGGTACAATGAGAACGACAGATAAGAGTTTTCATTATCTAGCCCCTCTCTTGGGACTCTCCCCACTCTATCTCTCCCTCTCTTTCTCTCTCTATCAGACTCAAAGGGCTTTTTTAAATAGGGAGACAGTCCAGTTGATGGCCGTGGCATCTTTTTGTCTTTTGTTTTGATTTCCCACTCCCTTCATTTCTTTTCCTTTTTTTTTCCCCAAACAATCAGAGAAAGAGGGCATGGGAGGCCTCTACAGTCTATTGGTTGTGCTCCCTCGTCCTCTTTCTAATTTTCATCCTGCTTTTCCCTTCCATTTCAACAAAGTGGCGAACGTGCGAGAGCGATAACTGCGCGCAAAATGGACAACTCCCCTGTTTCTGCTCCTTTGAAATTCACTCCATTGTCTGGGCCGTGGAGTGATAAAGCCAAAGCAAAGGCAGGCTCTCTTATCTCGCTCTTTCAGTGAAAGGGACTTTCCTCCATCACCACGGTTGTTGCGCGTGTTTGTTGTACGTGCGACGCTACGTGAGGATAATAGCCTCAGACAATGTCTCTCTATTCAAAAGACTGTTCGGACCAGGCTTCACGTCTCCCGCTTTGAAACGGCCTGTCCTCTCTCTAAGAGCAAACAGACAATCAGTCGCGGTCAACCTTATTGCATGCGTTTTGTGTCTAATCAAGGTATTAGAATAATAATGGGAGGCTTGTTTCGGAAAAGTTTACTGAATTCGATAACGACAGCAGGCGAGTTGGCTCAGGACGGTGAAGGCAGCATCTGCTGTCAGTTTAGTTGGCCTTTGTGTCGTGGATGTGACAAAAATAGAGCCTTCTGCCATGAAATGCTTCTCGAAAATTTGCATCATCAGAAAAAAAATGTCAAGAAGGTTGTGCAACAGAGCAAGTCAGTGACCACCCATTTTTTGCAGTATTTTTCACATTCATTTTCTCCATAGAATTTCAGAAATTTGTTCAGTTTACCAATAAACCAAACCAACCAGGTGCAATATGCACCACGAGTTTGAAGGGGGAAAACCAAATCTAATTTTATATATTTATATATATGTATATATATATATATAAAAACCTAATGAAACCTTAAATTTGAGGACATAAACTACCCATAAAGCACAGTGAATGGTGTTAGTGAAGTAGAAATAATATTACCATATAAAACAATTGACTTAAAAGTCCCATTAGCAGCATAAAATAGTGTGTTTGAAATATTTTTAAAAACAGTCATACTGTAATTTTTATCATAAGTAGCTTGCTAGTTGGACAGAAAATAAAAATACATTAATTCATTTCCAAGTATAGCACTATAAACAATATAAATATATATATAAATTATATTATCTAACAAATATTAATTACATTAATTTATTAATTTGATTATATATTATTAATAAAAACAAACATAACTTTACATACAGTACTTCATCTTTCAGTTTATTGCAAAGTATTATTTATTTATTCGCATTAAAAAAGCTATAAAAATGTATAGTTTGCTAGTGGAACAGAAATTACATACAGTACTTCACCTTTAGTAGTAAACCAAAAAATAACTAAATAAATGCAATATTGAAGGCTTTATGTAAATAAAATATTAAAAATAATACATAAATTAATATTTATTTAAATAGCAATATTAATATATATATGTATATATATGTTTATATATAGGGAAACTGAATAGATTATAATGCTTTATAATGCTTTCTTCAGGAAAGTGTATAGTTCTGCGGTATGTTTTCAAACACTCATGGTAGGTCTGACTTGAAAGGTTACGTTATTGTAAAAATCAGTCTCTCTATGGAGAAAATCAATGAGCACAACCCTACCATAGAGCTCTATTGCACGATACCCGCTGGATAGTTATTTCAGCAATCAGTTTGACACAGATAAAAAAAAGAGGTTTGATTATGACTGGAATATCCAAAGTTCCAAGAAATCCCATTTTAGTATCTGAGGGTCTCTGTTTATTCTGGTACACTGGGTTTAATGGAATACCCAGTGATCCCTGAAAGAATGTTCTAGAATTCATCCGAAGCACAACAGCAAACAGTGAGAGATAACAACATATGTGAACTTCAAATGAGCTGAGCTCCGCTGGAGACGGTCACGTGCGCAACCTTCTGTCATTAATTTCATGTTTGAAAATGTCTCGATGGCAAATGAGAGACGTCTTCAGCCTCATCATTACATCCGGAGATATGAAGGAGTGTCAGATTTTGTCATTTATTAGCGTCTGAGCTGATTCCATCAGACAAATGTTATATTATGGAATCAGCTCTAACTTATTAGGCCTTCAATCGTTTCCAGAAAGCTGAGAGCATGAGGTGATTAAGAACAATTACCGAATACAGCACCGATCACGCAAACAAGAAGGTATGGGCCTGAGGAGACGTACCGTAGTATGTGTGTGTGTGTATTTGTGCGCATGTGGCACACAGTCTGTTGCACTAATGAATCTCTGTGCTGATAGGTCTGGAGATGCAAGGTGACAGATCATAAATAATCATTTATGCCGTTGTGTCTCTGTACTGCATAGCAGGCCACCAAGCACTGACACACAGCAACCAACCACAGCTGCTCCGCTAATGCCACCACACTAGAGAAAGAGATGAGGGGGAAAGAAAAAATATCTAATGCATTCATTCCAATACAGTATTTTCTAAAAACTCACTTATACCAAAAGGAATATATTTTTGTTTGTTTGTTTTTTAATTTTCCTATTTTCACAGGGCTGTGGTGATGCATTTTAAACACAGTAAAACAGTATATATTCTTTTATTTTTTTCATTATACCTTTAATGTATCTATCACAATACTTGTGTTATACAACACAAAATTTTTTAAATAAAACAGATTATAACATCCAAGAATACATTTTACTGGAACATACTAAAGCATTTCTACATCAAAATTTGAAATCTCTGTGAAAATGCATTCACCAAATTTCTTTTAGCGTATTTTGGCTCTCATTTGTAAGAGCATACACACTCCATCATGGTTAGTTATTAGGTTGGTTATATATTTACTTATTTGTGTATTTATTTTGTTTAATGATTTCTGTTGTCGTTTCCATTCACCATTATTGAGATTTATTGTTGTTGGCCTGGAAATGTAAAAAGCTTGACCAAGCAAAATATATTTTCATATGGCTGTTATTCTTTCGTAGAACAAAAAAGGGGATGTTTGGCAGACTATTCATGCGACTCTTTTCCATACACAATTACCTTGGGGGTTCCATATGAAATAGTGTGCATGTTTTGCACATTTAAAATTGCATACTGAGCAGCTGTTATAAGTGTACTCACTGTAACGCATTTGTAGTATGCCCTCATTGAGGGATGAGTTAAAATAAGAGTTTGTGGTAATTGACAGCAAGACTTGGATGATGTCCAGAGACATGAAGTTTAAATAGCCCAACATATTCCTTTAATCTGAGGTGAGAGGACAAAAAATGTGAGAGATTGTCAATAGACAGCACAGCAGGAGAGAGAGATTTTCAAAGACACCCTTTCCAAAACGCAACATATTTCTACAGGTCGAAACGGTATCAGACCAAGCAAAACACATTAAAGAGAAGGGAAAAAGAGTTTGAGAAAAAACAAAGCAGATGAGGATGAAAAAAGAGAATTGCTCCATAAAGGCAAGCTAGAAAAGAGGCGTAATGAGAGGTAAAAGAAAATCAAAGGCCTCTGTATTGTAATGTAGGTTATTTACACTATAATCAATAGTTGACATCCCATTAACGTTTAATGTGGACCTCCAGTAGATGGCAGAAATTGGAGATAGCACAGAGGATTCCCCAGCGCTCGCTCATTAAGCAGAGAGATGTGCTTCTCACTACCACGATTATTAATTAAAAAAGGAAATAGATTTAAATGCTGGTTTCTAACCGCCAGCTTATAAAAGTGCAGCGCCAATTTCTCAAAGGGAACAAAGGAGACAGTACCTCAAAAAAATTATGATGAGAAGTTAATCAACAACTCAAAATTAAAACTTAATATACAGTGGGTACGGAAAGTATTCAGACCCCCATACATTTTTCAGTCTTTGTTATATTGTAGCCATTTGCTGCAATATCATTAGTTAATCATTTTTTCCTCATTAGTGTACGCACAGCATCCCATATTGACAGAAAAACACAGAATTGTTAACATTTTTGCAGATTTATTAAAAAAGAAAAACTGAAATATCACATG
>JAUMHQ010000085.1:4920277-4942207 GCA_032361165.1 Enteromius paludinosus
ATTCATTTAAATTTTTCATTTTAATCTACTTTGTATAAAAAATACTTACTAAAACTGTTTTGTTTTAGTTAGTTTTACCTTAATTTACTCATAGATTAAGTGCAGTTTAAGAAAATCTTTCAGAATTGCGACCCTAAATTTTAGATACGTTTTCATATTAATATAAAGTGGCCTCTATATCTACCTTGAACAGATATAGCTAAATGGACCCTGTGAACAAACTTATATTCATAAATATAGAAAAATTTTGTTTTACCTGGACATGATTTGATGAGATTCATTCTTGTCCATTCATAAGTTGTCCAACAAGCTCCTTAAAGAAACAGTTAAATTCAAAGATGAAAATGTGTCTTAATTTACTCATATAATTCACCTTATACTTTCTTCTTAGATCACAAAAACTATAATTCAGAAATCATGCCCCATTAAGGAATTAGTGGACAATACATGTGCTATACACCAATTCTGTCGTAGCCATATGATTGCTTTCAAGGAGGAACAAACTAAAGTTTAAATCATTGTTAACGTTTTATATTTTGGCACTATCCCTTTAAATGCTTGTGAATGTCTTCAATTCCCATTCTAAAACTTTGGACAGCACGACTACAAACAACAACAGCACTTCCAGTACTCACAGACTTCGCACATTTCCCAATTTGCATTGTTTCACAAGCAACCGAAGGTTTTTATCTCCTGTGCACCATCCGCAACACATTTCACCACTGCTGAAGCTCCATGAGCTATAAAATCACCATTATGGCACAAGTTGAGCTGATAGGAAATTCATTTGAGAAGCACATTAAGTTGGAATAGTATGCATGTGTTCCTCCCCCCCCAAACCCCCTTCCTGGTTATCTTCAGCTTTGCTCAGTAGGAAACTCATTAGCTTCTTGTGCTGGGCATGGAAATAAAACTCTGGCACACTTTGTCTCCATTTCTGAGAAAATTAATTAGAGAGAACAGACACCATCGCCGATGTGCCAGCCTCTATTCTGACAGTTGCTCCTTTTTTTCCCCCAAGTATCATCATTTCCTGCTGTTGTTGTCGCTTTAGAAATGCTCTGCGCGTCTAAGGGATTGTGGTATCGATCCACTCAGACCTGTTAAAAAACTCTGGATTAAATTTGCTTGTCTCTGGGTTTGCTGGTCATGCTTTTAAAAAATACTGTTTACTGTGTGAGGGGAGACGGTATTGAATTTTAGTGTCTTGGTAGTATATTGGGCCATTTACACAACACGCACGCTCCATCTCTTTAACACAGGTGGGCAGAAAATTACATGGGATATCTTGGATCTTTTGTTTATTTATTTATTTATGGGTGTTAACAGAGAAGCTTGCGGCGCTACACAAATTGTGCTACACCTTATCTTTTTGGTCTGTAATATTCCTTACTGGATACTCCAAGTCTATCTGTGAACGCAATACATGTTTTCCCCGTATCGCCAAAACCAATCACGTTCCCTCCTTCCTCACCGTGCGTGTGTGCACTTGTTAGCAGATAAGGCCAAACTCCTTTACCAAAGGACAATCATAAAGAAATAACAGCATTGTCTTATGCAGACACCGTAAAACTTAGTTCATGTGTTAGTAGGGTAATCAGATGAATTTGTTACTATAAAATCATTAACTAAGATGTGCTACTGATTTCAAATCAACTAGATATAGCACGACAGAATGACACAGTTTTTAAACCTGACACATAAAAATGTGCTTTTCATTGCAATAAATGCTCCGGAACTAGACAATGCAATGACCAAGGATATCTTTTTCCATGTGAATGTTTTTTAGAATAATATGAGCTTTTTATGATTCAATAAGTGCTCTGACAACAACTTGTTGACCCTATTTTTGACTGAATGATTTTCTAGCTTTGTGCATTAAACATATTTATAAAATTGATGTTTTGCAATGTTTTGATCATTCAATAAGTTTCCTTTCCAAATTACAAAAAAAACAAGGGTCACTGAGATTGTTTGCGAAAATATTAAGCAGCATTGCTGTTTTCATCATTGATAATAATGAGAAATGTCTCTCAAATCATTTTAGAATACTTTCTGAAGGATCACATCACTGAAGACTTCAAAACACATATTACATTCTAAAATATTCTCAAATTTACAATATTACTGGTTTTAGATTTTATATTAAATGGAATTGCGACCCTAAACTTTATATATGTTTACATATTAATATAAAGTGGCCTCTCTGTCTAACTTGAACAGATAGCTGAATAGACCCTGAGGACAAACTTATATTCATACATACAGAAAAACAACAAACCATTTAATTTTTTTAAGCATGGTTTGAAAGGTTTTCTCAGCAAAAGTTTAAAATATGTGAGACAACAACATACTATGTGTTTTATATTAGGAGCTATTATCAATGGAAAAACTTGGACCAACCTTCTACATGCCTGTTGAGTGTCTTCAGCTGCTCCTCATTGTTGTCCTCTTTTTGCACTTTTGATTGAGGGTGGAGTGGGTTATTGAACTCTGGGTAAAACACCAGAGGGACTTGACGCCCTCTTGTAGAAGAGGTGATTGGGAGGTGGGGTTTTTTTCCCAGCCGGAGCAGGTCGAGAGGAGCAGCTTCTTGGTGATATAAAACATTGATCAGCATTGATTTTGTGTGTCTGCGAGAGCACCGCCCTCTCCGTCTCTCCTCGCTCGCCACCTTACCGTCTTTCAGGCTAAGCTATGAAACGATGTTTACTCCACGGTTTCTTAGTGGGCGGCATTTTTTCTGAAGAGAAGATGGTGGAAAAATCTATACAATAGATAAATAGAAGAAAAAATTTAACCTTCTCAGGGAATGAAGAAAGAAGAGGGAACCAGGGATAAAGGGAGGGAAGAAAATAGAATAGGTCCATTTTCTGCTCCGTGCCACAAGGTGTGAAGGTGTCCTTTCAGCGATGCTCTGCAATTCATCCGCCAGAATTTATGAGTTCCATCGACACCATCCTAAAATAGGCATTAATCAAAACCGTATTTCAACCAAATGTTTCCTGCCAAACATGCACTGTTTTTGTAGTTGCATTGGTGTTAAGTCTCAAACTGTTGTCTTTTAGTTAACTTAAGGAAACGACTGTATGTTGATGTCAAAATGAAACATGAGCATATGGCCCACTCACTTGATGGTCTGAATGAAAATGCAAATTCATTCTTTAACACTAGGTGTTGCTTTTGGGGCGTTAAAAGATCATGAACACTACTTTAAATTAACTCGACCAATCACTGGAGGTGTTTGGAAAAATTAATTGTTTGGGAGTCATTGAAAAAATAAGATAAAAAAATAAAATTACACAATATAAGAAAATGAAACTGCTTTTTGACTTTGCATGCATGTCAACCTGTTGTTTGGGACTCCTAAAACCAAAATATGAACCTTTCATAACCCATACTAGAGGCACTTTAACAACTGCACCAAACACTTTATAAAGTTCAAATTCATGGTTGCGAAAACACATATCTATTCAACTGGACCCTTTTGGAGGCTAGCAAGAGGCCCACCAGGTAATCTGAGTTTGTGCCCCTGGGTTTCTGCCCTGATTTGGCATTCCACGACCAATGAAAATGTACAGTTGCATTTCATTTCTCACTCTTGCAGAGCTATTAAATCCTGCGCTCTGGATTTTCTTCAGCAAGTTCAGGCAAAGGTGGCGCACTGTTAAGGGAGTCCGACACTCAGCGAGGGCATCAGCGCTTTGCTGCAGAGCTCGGGAGCCTGCCCGCTGGCGAGGCATGGAGGCCACAGTGCTGAAAATCCCATCAAGCCGCAGTTCCAGGTCCACGCGCAAGAAAGATGAAGCATGCTAGCTCATCAGGGGACACGGCCAAGCCCTGATGCCTCTCCTCTTCTTGTCCCCCTCCCCAAAACTCTCACCACCTCTCTTTCGCATTCACTTCCCTTCAGGGAGAGTGTTGCAAGGCCAACAAGCCGGAACCCCATGCGCTGGCCTCAGGGGCTGTCGCTCGCTTGTTGAATAAAGGAGCTGACTGGCTGATTGATAGACCTGCACCAGTCCATGCCCCTTGCACGTTTCCTGGTTCACTGCCTTAAATAAGAATCCTTTGCCGGGCGGCCTGGTTTCAGCGTTCGTTAAATATGGTGCTTGATGGATGGCACCAATTTTCTGCCAAACCCAGATGAGCCACCTAAGCATCCCCCCTTCCCCTCTCTGCCTCAGGTAAATCCCCCGGAGCCTGGACGAACAGGAGTACTCTAAAACGGTATCAATCACACCAAAGGCCACTCTGCCATGGCGCAATGTTTCAATTATACCTCCCGCTTCCTCTCAACCGTATCGCCCTGTCCCGACACCCCCACCATGCCCTCCAGCCAAAACGGAGAGCTCTCCGTCTCCTCGGCAACAGGCGCCTCTTTATCTCTTTTAATTCATTTCAGGGTTATTTATAAGCAAGTCTATCATCCCCCCAAGGGCTGTACCAACCCCAGAGCTGACAGATGCTGCCAAAGCCAGAGTAAGCCGCTCTCGCCTGCTAGCGCACCGCTCGGACCGAAAAGAATCGTCTGGAGCCCACAGGGCCCTGAGCTTTGTCAGTCTGGCGCGATGGGAGACAGACGGGTGAGAAAAGTTAAGCAGGTGCAAGCACAGAGTCTCTGGTGTGTCAGGGTCATTTGTTACCCAGCAAGGACAGACAAGTTCCCCTCAGACACGACTCGGCAGATGGGAGGTCATTCTTGCGATGGCGGGAAACCTTAGACTCGGAGAGGTTTAAGCAGCCCTGTGGTGTTACAATTCAGTTTGAGTCAAACAAAGAAATCTGAAACATCATTAGAAACAATGCCAAATTCAGTCGTTATTTACTTACCCTCATTTCGTTTTCAAACCTAAACAGCTTTTCTTCTGTGGAGCACAAAAGGAAAATGAAAGTGTTAAAAAATTCAATGTTACTATTTACTCACCCACTTGTTGATCCAAACCTACTAGACTTTCATTCGTCTTCAAAACACAAATTAAAATATTTTAATGAAATCTGAGAAATTTCACTCCCTACACTGAAAGAATCTAAATGTTCATAAAGATTTTATGAGACTAACCCTTATAAACTGAGCTGTTTACTACCAGTCTTCTAAAGAGATAAAATCACTTCAAATGACATGAGGGTGAATCAATTATAAAAGAATTCATTTCATTTTTAGAAAGAAATAACCTTTTAAGCTGAAGTTTGTTCATGGATAACATTCTGTGCCTCAGCTCTCAAATCTTTTTCAAGTTTGCGTATATTTTTTTTTTAACAAATTCTAAATGGTGACAGAATTCTGGGTGCCTTAATTATAGTACATGGCCTGACTTAAAATTAAATTGCATCAGTAGAACTCTGCCTCTGGTATGCTACGAGAAATTAAAAGCTCCCCACCCCACCATCTGCATCTACCTAAAATTGAACAATTAAAATGGTACATTTAGTTAGAAGATTTATAATCCACCATCAAAACTAAAAAGAAAACATTATCCATTCAATCAAATAAATTCCACCATTACATCAGTGCAAATCTGAACCTGTATAATTAATGAAACAGTCCATCATCTTTCTCCATTGCTCCCTCGGCTAATCAATGTCACATTCAATAAGCACTCATTTATGACATTTTCAAAGTTTCAGCTTCAAATATTACGGCTAATTTTTCTCAATCTCCTCATTTCTTCAGACACTGATTTTGAGAGGCATCGCAGTTGGTGAACCAGAGTTTCACTTCGGCACAGTTCATAAAGTATGACATTACACAAGGTCAAGTAGCACTCGGAGTAGCCAAGGTCCTGTTTGCAGCAGTAATCCCTTCCTTCCATTCCTCTGTATCAAAGCTTAGCGTGCTGGTCCATCAGAACAGCTGGGCCCTCAAACAGGAATGATCCACTGTGGAGATCCTGCCCATTACCAGCCTCATTAATTAGCCTCATCTTTATTATCTCCCTCCAGCCATGACTATTGATTAAAAATGTAAAACGAAAAATAAAGCTAGATCGATTCACCTCTCATTAAATCATCAACCCTTCATGACCGAACTACCAGAACTTAAGTTTACCTTTCACACAAGGCCTGGCCTGCGTCATCACTCAGGGAACTCGTGGATGTGTAAAGATGCTAAATGTGGCATGTCCCCACAGGGGATCTTCATCAGTAACTATGAAGCAAGAAAAGAAATCTATTAAAAGCATGCTTTTAGCCATTCATTAGTACCTACTTCTGAAAAGAGTCCATGTACAAAAATGGTTTTGCAGGGCCACAGGTGCTCTAAAATGCCTCCACACACAGGAGTTATCATTTAATGTACTATTTCTCTAGACAATCTTTTTATATAGCGATACTCAATTTCTATTACCTTGAGTATATAATTCACTCATTTATTTTATTTGCTATGCATATCTGCTGATTTTAAAATTGATTAAGTTCAAGAATACTTAATTAAAATTAATTTCCATAACTTATGGCATATAATTCCATAACCCTGACATTCTATATTTATTTATTTATATATATATATATATATATATACACTAAATTATAAAAAGTAATCAATGCATCAGTATCATTTTGGATATTAATGCACTGTGCACAATAAGAGCAGGAAAGTGTTAAAGTAAATCAGGTCAATTTTGATTTTGTGTTGACTTAAAGGTCATTTTAGACATTAAGGCATGTGGTATGAAAGGCATACTGTTTTGGAGGGAAAACAAGTATATGTGACATATCTGTCATATACATACCTGACATAAATACTGCATTTATTAAAGAACATAAAACCTTGCCTATGCTTCTCTGATGGCATATAAGTTAGGAAATTATTCATTTTTCAAAGCTCTGAAGCCAAAACTGTATTTGGACCAGCCAGAACACAATCTGGTTCCATTCCTTTTCATAAACCATAATACAGCAAGTGGACTTTTGGACATCTGATCACTGGTTCTTCCCAGGAAGGCTAGTAGTATGCTCTCAGGGGGGGTTGAGGAGGGGGACACAGCCAGATACACACCTGGGAGTGGAGCCGATGGGCTTGATTCACCCTGGCACTCAAACAGAACAACTGGCGGGGCTCTTCTGCAGATGGGCACGCAGGTGGGCATAAGGCAGGGCAGGAGGGAGCGCAGGGGGCCTCTGCCAGGTTTGTGTCGTCCTTGTAGCTCAGAGTAGGTGCACTTCTTTTTTTTCCAGTTGATCACATCTGGGCTGAGGTCCACAATGCTTCACTATCAAACAAGGGAATCAATGTGAAGCGGCACTGCCCCCTAAAGGAGCTTCGCGCAACTGCCTGGAACCACCAACTGGCAAACGCTGTGTTGTAATACATATATGTTTCTCCACGCAAACTTTACGCCTCCGGATGAAGCTACCTTGAACTTCGAGGGGAATTTATGCGGTTCCACAGCAAACAAATCCATTTATATCGGATGAAAAAGATATGAATGCACAGTTGGAGTAAATGTTGAACAGATTTTGTCTAACAGGTCATTCCATCACCGGGCGGTGGAACGAGCGCTTCAATTGGGTCTAAATGAGAACAGCCGCGTTGTTTGTTGTTTTTGGGCACAAGTGCGCTTACTCACAATGTGTCATCATGAGTCATTGAGCTTCTGCTGGTATAAACAACAGCCGCGTAACGGCAAAGCTATTTATCAGTGACGAACGCCATGGCACGTTATCGAAGCCGCGGCGTAACGCAGACTCCGCCCACCTCATTAAACCTTACCTCCCACGACGCGTTAAGCTGAAGCTCAAACAATATTAGAATGCTGTCTTTAATTCAATCGCTTCACAAAAATATATCATTGTAGACTGGCAAAGCCACAAACAGCATTGATTTCTGAGGAATGGAATACAGACAGCTAATCGATACTAGTGTGTGTCTTCTGCGCGGGCCGTGAGTGCAAATCAATGTCGTGGAGGCGTCATTGACAGGCAAAGTAAACCTGCTTTAAAGCACAGTTAGTGACCTGGTTAGCGCCAACACTTTAGAAGGGCCACATGTGGTCCAAATCAGACAGGAACTTAAGGTGAAAACACGAGCGCTCCCTTCACAACCAAAATGTATCGTTTTAGGCAAAAAGACTTGCTGAGAGATTGTTAGATCAAGAGATTGGATTAGTACATTTACCGTGAAAGTTACTGAGCTAACTTACATCCTTCCAAAACTGTGACTTTATTATTTCTACAACATAACTTTTGTTTTGCACAAGGAGAGTCACACAGGTTTGAAATGATATAAAGGTAAGTATGCTACTGTACATTGTTCATTATTAGGTGAACTACCCTTTTAAGTAAATAAGAAATTCTGTTGAATAATTTTATTTCTGTAATGTGCATTACAGAGGGAAATAGGTTATTCGATGCAAGACTGGACTTAATTTTATCCCGAGGCATCATGCACCTATTTTTTGAGGGGGCAGTACTGGCTCTCCTGGTGCCCTAGGCAAGATAAGACGTGACCAGAGGAAAGAATACTAAGTCATAGTTCTCCATACTAGTCTATGACAAGACTGTGTAATGGTATTGCACTGAGAAAAAAAAGAATCAGGCAATTGCAATCGTGCAGCAATCTTAAATATTTTTTTGGAAGCTGCGTTTAAAATCCGTGTGCTTAACATTTGAGTGTATTTGTCCTGAATTTATCTATTAGGAATTGATTGAATCATGAAAAGGAGTCTCAAATTTACAGAGCCCCAAAGGTACGCTTTTGCATTCTCCTTGCATTCCCATGAGGTTATAACTGTTTTGCGAACAAATAGAAAAATGTTTCTATGTGGAATGCAGAATCTTTGGGAGAGAACACAATTTTTTCTCCCATAGACATGTTTCATACAAATGTAGTCGAAACATAAAGGGGGGGGGGGGGGGGTGGCATTGGTGACATCAGCCATAAATAAAAGTTGCTTTAGAGAAGTAAATAATTATATCTTGACAACATTAAAACAAACCATCTTCTATCTCGCAGCAATAATGCATGCACAATATAACACATGAAATCATAAAATTGCCTATTTAATTACATCTTGACTTGTGTATTCAGTGCATTAAATTTTAGATTTGAAATGAAAATCTATAAGTGAAAACTAAATTCTCTTAATGTAGTATTGTGTTGTAAGTCTTGTCCAATGAATGGCCCAAACATATTACTGTCAGACCACCCTTGGTCTTTGCCCTTTCCTGCTCATCAAATCACTGCTCCACCTCTGTCCCAAACTCAACTAAATGATTTATTGATCCAGGGCAACCTCCATATAACCTGTAAATTACCTCAACACTGTGTCATTATCTACCAATGATGAGCAGGGCCCAAAAAACCAAGAAGATGCCTCTCTGAGGAGACTTCATTCAATGCTGGACCAAAGTCTGATTCAAACTTTGATCAGGCTTAACCTGCTTTGCAATAATTACTATTCCTGTGAGGGGCTAGAGTAGGTTGGAGGTTCAATGAATCCATGGACCCATGACCGCCCTGCCTGAAAGCTTCGTTTGAACTTAGCGAAGAGATGCAGCCCAATCCGCCAGTAAGGAAAATGAGGTAGAGACGGAGCAAACCGAAAAATTCAAAACTGCTTTGTAAAACCTGTGGATGGTGGTCTTCTGGCATAAAATGTCTAACTAGATCTAAACTATTTGCAATTATTAACCATAAACTCTGAATCTGCTATTTCTAAGCTTCCCGTACTTTGTCATTTTTTAGTTGTTCAGAAATCCTACACCAACCTTACAACAAAAGTCAACATAGCTGTTCCAAAAAAAATCATTAACTTTTTCATTTTCTGCTCACAAATTAGTAACACGATGGAAATCCATACTGAACTACACACAGGGCTGGCAGAACCAACTGCACAATGCCAAAGAAACTAAACTAATAACCACTGGAAAGACGAGCCAAAATTGCATTGCATATCAGTGCCAAAATCCATGTTCAAGTCCAGTTACACTATGAAACGGGAAAATAGTGAACTGAATAGTGAGTGGGTGGCATCATTCGACCACTGAAGACAGAGTCTATCGCTAATGTAGGGCAGTACAATTAATGCAGAGGAGAAAGTACAATTAATAACTCATAACTCTTGAGAGCGGTCAAAAGTTTAATGGTACCATTTTACTTCAATATCAGGCTAATTATATTCAGTGAGAGAAAAATACTGAAATAAAGTACAGGATTTTCTTGTGCCATGCCAACACACTTCAACAAGCTTCAAGTGGAGGACTAGAAAAGCAGGTGAACACTGCCCTCCTGTGACACAATACTGCATTCAGTGCAGCTGGTCAAACTTAGAATTTGCTTCACCAGGACATTTGAAATCCAAAGTAAAATGCAGAGTTTTATGCACAAAATTAATAAATACGTTCATTCACTACTACATGTAAATGTATTAGTCCAAAACATTTTGCATATTTTGAATAGCTAAAAGCAGATGATGATGAATGAACACAGACAAAATCTGAGATGTACAAAGCATTTTTTCTCAGAATTTGTTAACAATATAAATCTTTATGAAACCCCCCACCCAAAAAACCCCCCAAAAACATGAGATTCCAGTCTGTGAAAAGCTGACGGTAGCTATGCTCTGGTGAGTTTCCAAAACATCAGCAGTCTACAGTCTGTTTGGGTCAACCAGGTGCCCGAACTGTCAGGGGCCTATTA
This sequence comes from Enteromius paludinosus, assembly GCA_032361165.1. Classification (NCBI taxonomy): domain Eukaryota; kingdom Metazoa; phylum Chordata; class Actinopteri; order Cypriniformes; family Cyprinidae; genus Enteromius; species Enteromius paludinosus. The sequence continues at coordinate 4,930,917 of JAUMHQ010000085.1, forward strand.
ACAAGATCTCCAACAGCGTAAAATCCACAAACATTCAGTCCCAGTGAAGAAAATCAACCCAAATAAGTTATTAAAATACCATGAAGCAACACCAAATGGTTATTTGAGGTACACAAGTACTGGAAAGGCAGCTGCCATATGTCTACATGTTCCATAGCTACTTTTAGAGCAGACACTTTGCTTGACAGATTCATTGTTTTACCAGAGTAGATGAGTGCGCTTTCACAGTTGTGTGAGTAGAACTAAAAATAAGCTTGAAGGTCGTAGATTACAGAAGGCTTGCCATGCGAGTCGATTGTCAGCCTGCTGGAAGAGCGTTAAACAAACACAAAGGTGACCCTTGCACAGCAAAAATATAATCTGATAAAGATTAACTGACTAAGCATTTAGTGTTGTGCCCTTATTGCAAAACACAAAAATTAGGCAGCACAGCATAATATTCAAAACAAGATGAGCAGCACACATCGATACGAAAAAAAAAAGAAAAAAAAAAGACAACTGTATTTTATGTGGCAGGAAATAGTTTTGTAAATGTGGCAGTAATGCTGTTGGTGATGAATTTGGCACTACGTGATGACAGTACAGCGAGTCTGCTGGTCATTTTAAATGCAGCCACAAGCACCCAACTTCTAATGTGATTATATCAAGTATTGGTGCTTACGAGACAAGAGTAGAGAAGATAATGTGCTGCATGCATGGCCTAACTTTACTGTAGGGCAGCATTGCTATTGCTTGCAGTTAAATAAAGCCACTGTTTTAAATGCATTCACAAAATTTGAAATCAAGTTGATTTCCTATGAGAAGAACATTTGAAGAGTAAGTAATATTATATTCCTTATGTACAGTACTGAAAATTTCCCTTGTTAAAAATGCAGATTAGAGAACATGAAGCATACATTGTGCAAACTTACCTGTCACAGCCGTTAATGCATCCTTAAAGTTAGTTTATTTGGCAAGATGCATATGTAAAAGCTTAATTCTGACAAGGTTTTGGGCCGGTATCTCAAAGACATTCACTGTTTAAATGCAAGGCACGGATTAAGACATTAGCTATTAATATCTAATGCATGTTTAACTGTCATATTGGCACAGAACATCACAACCAAGCTTAAGAAGAATATCAGAATGTGCAACCGGAAGCTTACCTCTTAAACAGCCCCGTTTTACATTGTAAAATTGAAACCCTGGATGTATAACTATAGCTAATTTCCCTGAAAAAAAAAAAAAAATCAACACCATGACAAACGCTTTAAATGGAAAACATGCTCAAATTCTTCCCGTGAGTCTCACTGAACCCATTCAAAGTAAGCAATTTCATCAAGATCAACTGGATAATCTGTTAGGTGTATTGGCTCTTTGTTATCAAATCGTTCTCCTTTATAGCTTTTCCAGCGTCCAGCTGGTAAATAGATATCCCTTTCTTGCTTGCCCGGCTCCAGTACTGGTGCCACCATCAAGTCATCTCCTATCAAAAACTGTGAGTCAACTCTATAAGCCGTTTCATCACTGGTGGCGATCCACCATAATGGGCGAATTATGGGGTCCCCAGTGTCCAGAACTTCTCCAGCCAGTTCTATGACCCTGGGAGCCACCAGTGTCTCATGTAGCTCAGTGAACTTTTGAGCGATAGCCACCACTTCGTCATCGTACTCCCATGGAGGAATGGAGAACTGCATGGAGGGCATGAAAGCAGACAGCTCCAGCCACCGAATATAGAGCTCACGGTCTGGTAATTTGCCGTTTCCATCAGTACGGTTGGGATAGGCATTGCCTCCAATCATGTCTGGCAAGATGAACTGGTAGCCCAGGATGCTAATGGTGAGGACGGTAGGGATCAGGGACTTAAGGCCAAGTTCATAGCCCCACACAGAGTCCCGGTCAATTAGACGGAAAAAACAAGAGATATTCTGAGAGCTGTAGCCGGACCGAAGTTCAGCGCGTTCGTTAAAAGGGATGGCCATTTCCGTGTAGCGCCGAGTGAAGGTGCTTGGGTCGGGGAGATGGACTCGAGTTCTGAACTGCCAGGGCAAGTAGTTGGTCTCTCCAGCATCCAACTTGAAGGATGAAACGCCATATTTGTGGCGTAAAGAGCGAAGATGGGATGTGAACCAGTTACGAGCTTCTGGATTGGTAAAATCGAGGATTCCACCGATGCCATTCCACCACTTAACCAATGCAGGAAGTTGGCCTGTTGGCTCCATCACGAACAGGCCTTTCTGTACACATGTCCCAAAATTAGCAGAATCATAGTTCACAAAGGGATGGGTCCACAAGGATACCAGAAAGCCGTCTGCCTTGAGCTTTTGAAACATGGCAGAAGCATTTGGGAACTTCTGTGTGTCAAATTCAAACTCCCCGTATCGACTAGTATAACGATCATCAAACTCTAAGTGGCTACAGTTAAAACCATGTTTGCGTATATTCTCTGCATAGGTTAAAAGCTTTTCCTGGTTGATGTCAGTCTTATGTAAAGCCCAGGTTGACCATATTGGGTGCCGGAACATTTCCTTGGCAGGCACTTTGTTGGGTTTGGGGAAGTATCGACGAACCATGACTTTGTGGATAGAGGTCACATCTGGGCCAACGCAGACTCTGTAACTAAGTTCAGCATAGGGAGGTCTTCCAGGTGTAGGTTTGTACGGACTGTCCTGATACCGTGCCTGGAAGTACATGGTTTTCTCTGTATCATTCCAGCCCAGGTGGAAGGGCACAGAGTCATTGATCTTAATGGCGGTTGCATTGGATGAAAGCCAGTAGCGCTCCAGGATGCCTCCGAAGTCTTGTCGGTTGGAGTACACGTCACTAGTGACAAAAGGTTTGGGTGCCTGCTGGCCTAAGATGGCGATAGGCCAATGTTGAACAGCAGTCTCAGCACCACCATACCAGTGAGATTCATTGTAGGACATGGCGTGTTGCACAGGACGGTCTGATTCCAACTCTTCCCAACGTACACGGTAACACACCACCGTCTCCTTTGGTTTCACTGTCATAATAAAGAAGTTCACCTTGCCAGCAAACGAACGTGAGCAGCGAAGGATCACTCCCTCCTTTGAGCAGGAATCAAGATCAAGGGTGCCAGATCTGAAATCAGGAAGCATAAATCAGTTTCTTTTAGAATTACAACTCCCTAAAAATAATTGTATGTATTAATAATTCCATATATTTGGAGAATGACTTGAAGCTGGCACTTGTTTTAAAGGGTTACTCCACCCCAAAATTATATTTTTATCATTAATTCCCTTATTTGTAGTTACAAACCAGTAAAAGCTTTGATCGTCCTCAAAGCACAATTTAAGATATTTTAGATGAAAACCAAGAGGCTTTTGACTGTACCATTGACTGCCAAATAATGAACACTGTCAAGGTCCAGAAAACTATTCAACTATTTTAATATAAGCACCGTGCATACTAACCTAAAGCCCATCTTCAGGACAATCCCCCCAGCCTGGTTGCGGATGAGAAAGCCATCCTTATTCAAATCAAGCAATTCCGTCTTCAGCAGGTCAGCTTTACGAAGAGAGGCAATATAGTAGCACCATGCAGTCACTGCTGCAATCACCAGAACCGCACCAATAACTCCAGCCCCCACCAGAGGGCGACTGTTCTTGTCTATCTTCTTGATGGACACGCCATCAGTGATTGTTCCTCCTGCGCCTCCAGGGACTACTTGGTACATCCTGAGTCTTAATTTTTTAATTCACAGTTGAAAAGAAGAGAATAAAATCTGAAGGCTAAAACTTTATACAGTCTATAGAAGGCATTTGGCAGACAGAGAACAAAAATCGAATAACTAGCTAAATTTGTGCAAAATGGAGTTATGGGTCCATTTTTTCTTCTCTCAGTGTAGCACTTTCCTCTTGTTCATTTCCCTTGTGAGTCTGTGGAAAAAGGAGAGGCAAAAAGTGGCAATGTAAAAGGTTGAAACAAAGTCCAAACGTGTCATGCAGATATAGGAATCACAGTACAAGTTCTAGCATTAAGTATTCAAAAACGCTATCATTTTAGCTTTGATATCGCCTGAATTGGTCTGCTGGAAGGTAAAGGCATAAACAAAAGCAGTTCATTCATGCTGCCAAGGTTTCTCACTGTGGCAGTGTGTGAATTGCCTGCACCAGAGGACAACACAAGGGCCTCTGGGTCTGCAGTATGCAACGCCACCTGCAAAACTTTGAGACTGGCTAAGTGCCACCAGACACACTTGGTTCAAATGAAAAGCACAGTTAATGGACGTTTTCTCCTGAAGAAAGACCTAGAAGAGCTGAACTGCCTGTGCAGAGGCTCTCTCTTTATGTTTTTGAGGGAGATGTACAGCACACTAATAAGGTGCAACAGTGACTGCCCACCTCTTTTGTAGCTTATTATCATTTTGTCAATAGTCTTTAAAAAAAAATCAAAGATATTTAAAATAAATAAAATATTATTATTATTAAAAGGATATTATTGTCATCTCTCATCTACAGTTTGTCCCATAAAGCACTGCAAATGAAAAACTTCAAAAATAATGGTAAAATATAAAATTATTGAATGGTTGTCTGTTCTTCTTTTGTATTGTGACTTATATTTGTGTTTAACTGATTAGAGACTAACAGCAAAATGTAGGGCATGTCTTTGTTCAATACATGTTTTTAAAAACATTAATTGATTATAAGAAGATTCATGATATGCATTTTAAATATAGATGGGGCCAATTTGTTTTCACCCTGACTGTATTGACTAGTACTGCTGTAGCAACAATACTGAAGAAACTGGAAAAAGTACAAAACTACCCCTAAAAACACACGTAATGCCATCTAACTTCTAATAAAATACAATTGAAAATATCCCACATTGTTCTGCTCTATACTGCTGATTATGAACATTTTCACTAGTAACAAGAGGCATGTGATTCTCTGGCTACAGACACTTTAGTTCTTCCCTAAATGAAAGAAGATTTCACAAAGTAGGTTGAGTAATTGTCATGCAGAGACATTGACTGAAGAAGAAACAGTGACTGACCAAAAACGCTTTCACTATGTTTAACAAGGATACTTTGCCCAGTAATTAAAATATTTTTTTTTTAATCTAATAGTTAAATGTCTATCTTGCCTAACCCTATCCTAACAAGAGGTGTTTTTGAAAGGATGAAGCAATCGTGTATTATCTCACAGCACTCAAGTAAAGCAAATTGCTGACTCGGGACATGTGACAACAAAAAATAAAACTGGTTCTTTAGTCTTTGCTACTTTGATTTATTCAACAGGACACAAACAGTACATACATGGGCATGTAAATAGGTCAGAGTTGTCCCACCACGTTGTATGATGAGTGAACTTTTACTAAAATAGCCAAGCACTGGACACACGATTAATATTGGCTGGCTGACCTCTTAAAGAAGCTTGCATGCTTCTTATTTTAATAACTCAGGGCAGAGTAGACCTAACACACAAATATAACATCGGTCAAAGTGTAACATAGCCCTGAGACATGCGGTAGGCTCCACAAGAACATTGTGACTGGTCTAAAACTGCGTAAATTGTCACATTTCTACCTATAAGGAAACCTCTTTACAAAACAGTTCAGTATTTTATCTCAAAACGGAGGCATATGAAACAAGACAAGACAGAGCCAGTGGTCGCTATCAGGCAAAGGGAGCCGACTCCCTTATTTATACACGCAGTGTATTACTACCGAGGCTGACTGGAGGAATTCGCTATATAAATGCCTAAACATGAATAGTTACGTGAAATAACATACTTGCCAGCTCGAGGACTGTTGGTTTCGTGTCTTGTTGACATGTTCCCTCGAACAATTCAAGACGTTGAACTCTGTGTCTCTTGTTATGGGAGGAGTTTGTGTGGCGACTCGCTCTTTACTCTGCGGCTCTGGGAAATTGAGTTTTATAGGTTACTCGGCGAAAGGCACTTTTGTGTGAATATTGCGGACTGAGTTTGTTTGGCTGTTAGCTACTAGTCTCACAAAGAAAACAGCGCTTAACAAGTTTGTTTTCTGTTGATCTCAAAAATATACCATGGTAACCCATCCCGCTAAAATAAATGCGCGTAGGCTAAGCTAAGTTACAATCACTAACTTTACTTTCAAACTATAAAAACGACTTAATTTGAACATGTGGATTGTTGAAGTGTGTGGTACAAATATAATGAAATAACTTTTCCATGTTGTTATTTTGAAATAGCATTAAAATGTTTGAAAACTTTCATAGGGTGGTCTGAGGTAGCCTGTAGGCTAATGCTTTTGAATTCACTAACTTTTTAAGTGTATCAACTGAATTAACTCATGTGAGCTTGAGTAAAGATATATTGATGTATTTGACCTATTGTATTTTATTATATATTATATATACATTAATGTATTTATGCCTGAATATTGTGTGAATATGGTTCCCATGGTACTGTTCGTTAGACAAAATAATAAACATTTAACAGGCACATTATAAACGTTGTTTATTTGTCATGTAATGCACATTTAGATCCAAAAATAAATTCTACAGTCAATAAAACGAAGCTGCACCCAAGGCAGGATCTCCAAACATATAACGTACCTCGATAATGCATTGTAAAATGACAACAATAAATGAAAAATAAAGATATAAAATGCCTAAACACTGTGGGTTTTATTAGTGCCTTGCTTCTGACACAAACTCTGGGTGGATGATGTAGTGTCCAACTTTATACGGCTTCACCACATGGAAACAGCTGTGTCCTTCACTGCAAATCAAAACATCTGGATTTAAAAGGGATAATCTCAGACATTCAGATGGATTAACAACAGAGCCACGTTTATGATAAAACACATTTACAGCTTAGGAGAATGACATGATTACATTAAAAGCACTGAAAATAAAAATAAACACGGAGTTATGATGTGTTTGCCTGCCTGCTGTTCGTTAAAACTGGATTTGTAGCCCTATTTATTTATGGATTTGTTATGTATTTATTTAGTTAGTTTTATTGTTATTTTGTTATATTATTTTATTTTAATTTTTAAATACTTTTTTAATAAGAAATGCATGGTTAGCCCCAATTCAGCATAATTATTACTGGTTTAATTTATTTATTTATTTATTTATTTTTAATATAGTAACATGTAAAAAATAAAATAAAAATAAAAATTAATTATAGTAATATTTAAAAAAAAATCTGTTTTAATGCATGTTCAAATAAATGCAGCCTTGGGAGCAAAAGAGACTTTTTTTTTTAGTTATATTATTGTAATTTTGATTTATTTGTTTGCTTGCATTTTTTCTCTCAAGATTTTGGAATAAAATACCTGCAATCAGTAGAGGATTTTGAGCGCGGTCTGTGATGATGGGTAACATGGTGTTTGATGTTTTTTAAAGATGGCATGATGTCCATCTGTTGGTTCCAAGCTGATCTGACACGATCTGTGCCTGAATATTTCCTGAGAAAAAAAAATAAAAAATATTCTAAAAGATATGAACTTGATGACAAAATTATAGTATAATCTCTTCATAAACTGATCAGTGTTAAAATAACATAAAAATCATAAAATAATATTCAGGTTAAACTATAACTAATTATGCAATGCACTTCAAATAAAGAATTGCAAAAGCATTACCCTTGTGGGTTTAAGATTGTTGCATGAGCAAAGTTGTTCGGTTGTGGTTTGAGAAGCCAGGCAGCAGGTGGCAGTGTACAAACTGCAGACGAGACAGCAGCTGGTTTGGAGTCTCTTTGTGGTGAGCTCAGCATCGATTGTCCGTGTGCTGCTTGTACGTCTTAAAGACAATACAGAGCCAAAAAAAAAAGGGGGGATATACTGTTTATACATTATTGCTATATATTATGTTCCAAAATATGCAAGTATATTTGTTTGGAGCAGGTTTCAAACACTCAAATATTTGCAATCACACTGATCTTATCAATGACAGTGAAAATTATTATGATATTTTTGACTCAACCTCAGCTGTAGAGACAGGTCAAACTGATACCTGGATACTGGACAGATATGTGTCTGACTGGAGGTAGAAAAGAGGTAGAAGGAGACGTCTGAAAGTATTTCCGTGAGCCGTATCCTGTCTGCAGCGTTCTTGGCATCAGGAAGTCCTGGGTGGCATAAGAGATTAAGAAAACCAAGCCTATAAGTGGCACTCAATAGCCTGTAACACTGAGCCAGCAGAGGTTAGATTGTTTTGCTAACATAGTGAGAGTCGATCCCAACCTCCGATCCCTGTTCAGTGGTTTGGAAACAGCGTAACCAGAGCCTCCTGTACAAGGCCCCCCGCATGTAGGTTGTTTTGCAGAATCAAGCGGCTACATTGCTCTCAGGGCTGGTGAATTATTAATGTTTTGTCAGGGCAGTTAAATTCAAGTTAATTGAAAAAGTTTGGTTGTTGTTTACAGTGCTTTTCTAACCTCAATATTGCATTTTAACCCAATTGTTTTGCTCTTTCGTATGTGAGTCATTCACACATTAGCAGTGGAATAATGCTAATTTGAGGGAACGGAAACAAACAAGCACCACGCAAAATTTCAAAACAAGTAAATAATGAATGTAAGGCACCTAAGGAGCTATACATTTCACTTTACAACCTATAGGCTACATTAACCTTTACATGTGGTTAGAGGCTTAGAGCAAAATAATTTGAATGCAATATCATTAATTTAAACATTTATTCATCAAAACATGCATATTCAGTATATTGACCAAAATCTTAAGCATCACAATTGTCTGCTACATCTATTATAAAAAGAAACGTTATAACAAATCAGCATATTAGAATTATTTCTGAAGGAGCATGTGACACTGAAGACTGGAGTGATGGCTGATGAAAATCCAGCTTTATCAACACAGGAATAAGTTGCATTTTAACATATGAAGAGCAAAAACAGATCAATTTTTAACAGTTTTCAAAAATCAAGTTGTTTTTTTTGTGCGTGTCAATTAAACTGCAGGTGGGTTATTTTAATTAGGTTTTAAAAAAATAACTAAAAAATACAGCAAACAAACACAATATAAACATGGTAACACAATAAAAAACACGATTTTTGAAAATTGTAATACAAAAAATCTTTTTTTGCAAATAAACTCTAAATATTTAATTTTAATTTATAATAATATTTTGCTGTTTATCCTGCTTTTTTTCCTTTTACCAAACAAATGCAGTCTTGTTGAGCCAAAGTGACTTTTAAGGAAACTCAAATCAAGTGAATATATAGCTCTCTTTCTCTAAAATCACTAGATTTATACACAAAGGTAATATAAAACTCCTAAAGCTGAAAAGAGAACCATATAAATAGAACAAATGCTCATATCAACAGAGCGAAAGCTCATACCGGCCGTGGATGAGGATTGTTCCTGCGATAAGCAGAGGATGGTCTGGGCCGGGAGGGTTTGACCCGAGCTGGGTAGCTGAACTCCTCTGAGTAGGTGCTGCTGAAGTGTAGTTGAGGACCCATTTCCCCTGTGTACAGTGAGAGTGTGTCTGCAGCTCATAGACTGATCAAGCTTACCTCACTCCCTCCCTCTCATCAGTGCCTCTGCTCGAGTGCTGTCATGCTCCTCTTCCTCTCTTCTATATCTTAAACCCTCAGTCCCTTCATCTTTCTATGAAGTATTCAGATTTATTGACTCAAAAATGAAAATACTACAATTGTTTACTCATCCTCAGGTTTGTAACAATATATGACAGCATGTTTCTTTCAGCTCTCCTATTTCATCCATTTATCAATCTGCGCTTTTTGGCTGTCGCTGACTTAGAGATAAAACAAAAGATTCAAATCACATTTGAAATTGTAGTACACAAATCATATGTGATGTCATTCTGGCGTTCTCGTCCTGTTCTGTATTACACGCTCCAGTGAGGAGAGAAAAAGAGAGCTGGCAACTGGATGATCTGTATAGACATCCGTCTGTCACCAGGATTGAGCCGCCACAGGTTTCATTCCCCCCCATAGCCAGTGATCAATAATTCAAGCCTTAGATCCTGTGTGTCTTTTGTGGCCCCTGTTCAGCGAGTTAAATAGGTGAAGTGAGATCTGTTTGTTTACCAGAAATGAGCTGGAATATATATATGGAATAAATAAAATATTTAGTTCTTTACCTATGTGTCATATATATATGGGAACACTTAAACAACACAATGTAACTCCAAGTCAGTCACACTTCTGTGAAATCAAACTGCCCAAACACTGACTGCTGACTGACAATCAATTTCACATGCTGTTGTGCAAATGGAATAGACAACAGGTGGAAATTATGGCAAATTAGCAAGACACCCAAAATCTTTTGTAACATTATTTATATATTTACTTTGAATCAAATGTGTATTTGCTGAATACAAATATTGATTTTGATTCAAAAAACACAATGGTCTGCACTCAAGAACTGAACACAAGCAAATGTCCCTTTTTTGTGAATGGATCTACAGCCATAACTTCAGAATGTTAATGCTCAGACATTAAACTCCATAGTAGTATATAACGATATGATACATTAAGGTAATTTGCTCTTGTCATCGTATCTACAATATTGTGGATGACAGTAATGAATGACTAATCCTGTATGAAGGAAAGGAGTTCTTCATTCATAAGAGATAATCAAGAGAGTCATCATTTAACTGAGCATTTGGCACTGATCCACAGTCACTGTCAGCACCACAAAATATCCTCCATGGCCGTGCCAACACAAGTAAATCAAATATTCTGTCAGCGACTTATTATGCACAGGACAGCTTTCAGGTTACTCATATAGTTCCACAGGGAAAAGTGTTCCATGCATAAATAATGACACAAAATTGGTCTGAAGGGCGTTTTCTGTCAAGTTCCACTTTGTTAATAATCACTCTATGAAGGGAACCTATGGACGCTTTCAGAATGATCAAACAACTGACCAAAACATCACAGTAATTCACAAGTAATCCATACGTATGCAATCCATCAATTAACACCATGTGAAGTGAAAAGAAATGTATGGTGGCCGTGAGAGCTCAACAAGCTGCAAACTTAAGAAAACACATGCAAACAGAAAAAAACGCATGCAAACAGAAGAAAACGCATGCAAACAGAAAAAAAACACATGCAAACAGAAAAAAACGCATGCAAGCAGAGGAAAACGCATGCAAACAGAAAAAAACACATGCGAACTGCAAATTCTCACAATGCAATCAAACACAGAGAGGCGCTGCAAATAGCACGGACCACAACGGAAATGTTTCAGGGGGACCTCAAAAAGTGACGAACCTATCTGGGACCTGTCTATTTGTTCCGTGGCTTTTGGTCAGAGCAGAGATGTTGTCGCTGAACTAAAAGGTGAGTTTTTTTGTGTTTATTTTA
>JAUMHQ010000085.1:4966076-4977891 GCA_032361165.1 Enteromius paludinosus
GCACACAAATTCTGAATGCCTTTGACAGATCTCAAATGAGCCATTTTAATCTAGATTAATCTAGATTAATTTCAAAAATTAATATAAAAGCATACTATATCATATCATAATTTATAAATAATACTAATAATAACACTAATAATAAAATGGATATACCTAAATTTACTTTTTCAGAACTTTTCCACTAAGCACCTATTAGCAATATGACAAAATGTAATATCAAATGTCTGACATTAACAAAACAAACATGTTTAGCTCATGTTAAAAGATGCTAAAACCTTTGGAGGGGTCACTAGATGTAAAAAACGATCCTTATCATAAAAAAATCCACTTGTAGAACAAACATGAAGTAGACTTGTTGTTGAAGTCTGATTTAGTCATGGCATAGTGCCAGCTGTAGGCCTGGCAGGGCCCTCACAAACCCTTTAAGCTCAGCACCAGCTAAAGAGACCAGTGGGGGATTGTGGGTAATAGCCCAGCAGGATACCATCAAGCTCCTGAAGCATCTAATCATACGCTAGGCATAAAGTACATTGTGATTCATCTTTATCTCCAGCTGATGCTCGTCCACAATATAATTTTCATTCTTTCGAGCATCAGGACTCATCATTAAAACAAGGTAATTCTTTGTGTCAACATCAATTTTAAAATGCTATCTGTCTTTGTACTTTGTGGTCTACAAAGGACTCTGTTGAGTAAGCCGATGTCATTGAGCTTCCCAGACAGCCTTTGTTGGTCTACACAGCCTTACACAAATCTCAGAGCAACACCACAAACATCAAAGTCATGCATATTCCACCAGCTACATGTACAACTGCCCGTGAAATTTATGCAAGATCTACTGCAGAAAAGCGAGCTTTGGAGCATATAGAACCCAATTTGATGCAACCCTGATCTCTGCTCTCATTGTTTAAAGCTGATCTGCAAGATTAAAAAGTGCTCAGAAATCTATAGGAACTGAAACATAAGCAAGTTTGCATTGATTAAGATCGGTGCAAGTCTCACACATTCACAGGAACGCGTCAAAAACAGGATTATCACGATGAGTCCACTGAAACATTGCACACCTGTAAGTCTCGTGTAAAATCTCTCACAAGGACTAAAGCTAATACTCAAGAATGCCAATGAGAAGGTCAACATATAACAACAGGAACGATTACAGATTAAATATACACCTTATATAGACCTTTCGCTCGGAACTCCAATGTATTTATGCCCTTTCTGACCCCATGTCATGTCAATATCACATTTTAGTGATGTTGGTTGATGAAGGAGATGAAGATGCGCGAACGCTGACAAAGCTGAAGCAATGAAAAGGATTGGTGGGATTATATGACAAGATGCACTCTGGACCAATCACACGCAAAGCATGATCCATGAGGTGACTAGGATATGATTGTGGTTACTACCAACAATAACCAGCAGATTAGTTACAAATATATTATATGGAATAAAAAGAAATGGATTGGTTCATCTACTTATTACATTTCTGACTGATTTAAGGGGTATTTAATGGTTAGGGTTTGTGTCAGGACAATGTTTGCTCGACAGGAACGGTGTTCTAGAACCAACAAAAGAAGCTGATCCTGGAAAATGGCCTACTTGGCAAAATTACAGTGACCACAAACCAACAATAGCTGTGGCAGATAACTGTTACTGCTGCCCTCCTTTTTTCCACATGGCATTCTGAAATTAAAACTAGTCATTGTTGTTGTTGTTTTATGCATGTGACTTAATAGACTATCATGGTACAATAAATCAAAAAGCCAATAACTAGTGAATTCATAAAAGGAAGAAGCATTCTTCTCTCAAAATCAGGAGACATATTGCAGTGGGTGTATGTCCTTTTCTGCCCACAGAAGAATGAATTAGCATAAGAAAGCACAGTTTGTTGTATAGGGTAACAGCTGGGTCTTTGGCACTTTGGGAATAGTGGGGCGCCAATGAAAAAGGAATGACATTATCACCCCGAGCCATATCTCACCAGTCCAGCATATTCTGAAGCGCACGCTTCAGCCCGGGCCAGATAATTCAGGCCTACTAACTGAATGAAAACATACTTACTTCACTGGAAATCAATATGTTTACACAAGCTCTGAAACAAATAAGACATTCAGGAAATTTAAGATGCATGTGTCTGCTGCTACTGCCTGACTGGGCTGACAAGTACAAATCTACTCAAGTCAAATACTTTCCGGCTTGTATTGTTTGTAATTACAGTCCTTGTGCCTTCTTATGAGATCAACTCTATAGTCATCTTGTTATTTTACTATTAATTGTATTTACTGTACAAATTCAAATTCAATTTAAGCTTATAACAATAAAAAACACTTAGGGACTGGTTTCTGATTCATGATGATATATCATTCCATGGTCCTGATATTACCAAAAAATATATATTTTTTCAAATCATTTGTAACATCTTTGCTATTTGGTTTTGTAAAGTGAAAATTCCACTCAGTTTATATTAGTTAGAGTACACTGATTCGGTTCCCGGCGATTCATTTGAACGAATCCGGTTCGATTCACACTGGGAGTCAGACTGATTCAATCGCACTAAGCAACGCAGACCGATTCATTGAAAAGCTCCGATTTAAAAGCATTACATTCACGGATCGGACAGCTCAAATCAAACAGCCATTTCCACATCTGTCAAAAATAGTATTACGTATATAACTTGTGTTGTGAGAGCTTTTATTTTGACTCGTTAAGGAAGGCTTACGAGCATATAAACGCGACAGAGTCAGTACCAGAACAACTGGCATAGAATCAACATCGATATATCGGGTTTGTCTTGCATAACCCCACCGATCCTTTAGATGACATCTGGTAATGTTTCTGCGTTTGTGGGTCGGGTTAAGCTAGGTAATACAGAATTACTGTATTCTCACACTGGGTCATTTCCCACGACCTGTAAAGGCACACAGCGTTCCTCTATATGTAGTGAAAGTGAGTGATACTCACCAGCAGCTTCATCTCTGGTGGATTTACTGGTGGCACTTGAAATCTGTCAATTTCTTCCATCATTTTGATTAAACGTTAGTCTTGTAAAGGAAAGCACAAATGCTCAAGGTGATATCCTAATTGAAAAACGCATTTATTCACTCTCTGGGACGGTTCAAAGATGCCGAGCTCACCAGCATCATCTCTAGTTGTTTTCCGCTATCTGGCTATTACCAGTCAGGGGTGACTCAACAGCAACATCTGACTTCCGGGTTCGGAACCCTCCCATAATGACGTGTATATGAATAATTAATGAGTCTGAAAGTTCGATTTGATGCAGGCAGAACAACAGAGTCCACAGCTACTGAAAGACGCGGTAGACTTGCAGATCAAAAGCAGCTTTGGATTATTGGGAAATTAAATATGATAGTCGTGCAGATACTGTTAGCGTAATAATTTATTACTTCGACAAGTGCGAAAATGTTACTTTTATAGGTTATTATTTTTTCATATGAATGGTTTGTTGTTGGTTTAAATACTGCGGATTTGTTTTGTATTTGTAAATCAAGTAAAAAATGGCAAGTGGCAACATTGTTGCTGTTCTGGTTTGTCTTAACAAAACGCTTTTTTGCATGTGTCAGCTTTTATAAGACTTTGAAAGACAAGTGTCAATGAAAAACTAAATACGTGTCGCTATCACCATCTTGTGGCGTTATAGGCAGGATTTATACTTTGCTCAAATTACGCCCTTGCGTGACTTTTATTTTGAAACAACATCCACAAGAATCCAAGCATGTCTCTGCTGCAGCAAAGATTGGTTGTGTGGCAAAAATGGAAAGTGGGCATTATTTATGTTGTATAAAACATAACAAAAGGGTGGCTGCAGGGAGATTTATCAATAAGATGAAGAATTTTACTCTCTAAAGCTGAAGGATTGTCTCGACTGCTGCTCTTTCCATGGAGGTTGATAAAGGAACCTTAAAAAAAGTTGACGGCATGTTAAACAACTTTGTTTGGAAAAACAAAACTCACTATATCAGGAAATCAGTAATAATGAATCCAATAAAACAAGGGGGACTGAATTTTTTAGATTTTGCTACTTTAAACAACACTTAAAATTAACTGGCTTAAGAATTTTCTTAAAAATCCCTCTTCCCTTTGGAATATTATTCCCTATTATATTTTCTCTAAAGTTGGTGGCCTGAATTTTCTTTTACTCTGTAACTATAATGTCTCAAAAATCCCTGTCAAACTTTCTAATTTCCATAAGCAGATTCTCTTGTCCTGGTCCCTCATATACAAACACAACTTTTCTCCGCACAAATATTACTTATGGAACAATAAGGATATTCTTTACAAGAACAAAACACTTTTCTTCAAAGATTGGTTTGAAAACAACATTCTTTTAGCTTCTTAATACACAAGGCAGACTTAATAATTATTCAGATTTTTTACAGAAATACAATATTCCTGTACCTGTGGATGAATATGCGATCGTTTCCAATGCCATTCCCTCTGCTGTGTCCTTTCTGTTGCAAGGTTCCTCATTTCAATGGCCGTGTTCTTACTCTCTGAATGTAACTGACACAATGATTGGAGGTGTTTGCTTTTGTGTAGATCGTCAGAAAAATAACTATAAAATCAGAGCTCTCTTCCAGGCTGAGATAACAACAATTCCCTACATAATACCATACTGGAATAATGTTGTGGAGAATATACCTTGGGAGAAAGTTTGGACCTTGCCCCATAAGTATCTGCTTACCAATAAAGTAAAAGAAATGACATTTAAACTGATTCACAAATGTTACTCGACTAAAGTCTTTCTTAGGAAATATAAGCATGACATTGATGTGATCTGCAGTTTTTGTCATTGTAGTGAAGAAGACTTAATTTATTTGTTTTGGGAATGCACCCATACAGAGAAATTTTGGTCAGATGTTTTGGTGTTTATTCAATCTTATTTTGTAAGTGACTTTTCATTCTGTTTTAAAGATGCTTTCTTTGGATTATTAGAATATTCTAAGGAGAATATAGGAAAATATTACATAATTAATTTGTGTTTTCTGTTAGCTAAATTTCACATTCATAAACAAAAGTTTACTGGCTCTAAACCTCTTTTTTCTTTGTTCAAAGTGGACTTTGATAAGTATGTAGAAACTATCCAAAGTTCTGTTAATTTGAAAGCTATGAAAACTGTATCTCTGTATTCATCCTTTGTGTCATCCTAAAATATAATTTTATTACCTTTTTTTTCTTTGGTACCCTGGCAAAAATTCTATGTATTATTGTTGTGTTCTTTTTTTGTTCATGTAATTTGGTTTGTAACTGTACTGTTTGTTGTATTGGATATCTGTCATGTTTAATAAAAAAAAAAAAAACACATAACAAAAGAATATCTTTATAAAATAACATCATAACCCTAGATATTTAATAAATATTTATGTAAAATTCACGTATACTTTTAACTTTAAAGTTCATTGGTTTAAACAAAACCAGATTACAGTTTTTAAATAAATATAAATTATTTATTTAATTATGCATCTCAGCGCTTTTATTTTGAAAGCTAACGTTAACAACGTTTTCTAGGCATCTTCACGTTTTCACATGTTGCTGTAGTCTATTTGTGGGCGCGTCGGCTGGAACAAAGTAATAGATTGTTTATAGTTTCTTGTCGAACAGTTTTCGCTGGAATGTCGTTAAACGGAGATTCTAAGCTTTGTTTGTATTCTTGACAACAACTGCAGCTTGGGCCTTTGTTAGGCTTGGTTTCTAGGGGCACCGTTGCTATAGACAGCGTACTACAGAACGCTGACCAAGGTCAGGCGATTTCCTCCAATCACGATCACGCACTTGCAACGAAACCTTTTGAATCAGCCAATCAAATGAAAGAACGATTACCCACCGGAAGAAATGGGTTTCGAGACTCTGGGATGACAAGAAAGCTGAAGTAGTTCGCAACTATTTTAATGTACATTTTACCCGTATCAACGTTTGAATGTTTGTAGTTTCGCATGGTAAGATGGTTTGCAAATATTTCGCTTTAGGTTTTAACGACTTTGTATTCTATGCATCGTCAAACTGTACATCGACTGATTTACGGACAATTCTCCTGCTCTATTTGCAGCTTCTCTGTCTTACTCAGGATTACTGTTTCATTTTTGTTTCGCTGTATTTGTGTTTATGTGCCTTAAAAGCTGGTTTCTGCTTCCTTAGGAGGTTAATTGCCTATTAGCTTGCAGCTCAGTGTCCTATTTGGCTTTCATTCACGTCGGAATCCATTTGTGATGTAATAGTGGTTATATGTTTATGTATGTTACATACCGTATGCATAACAAGCGTACAGATAATTTGATGTCACCTTTACATAAAGCCAGATGTCAGTCATGATTGTAATCAGTCATGAGGGTTTGTTGTTGGTGGTCTCGGTTTACCTCCGATAGTCTTGAGCACTGTCCTCTGAAACATGACCTGAAGATGTGTAACCAGTAATATGATCCTTCAGACATGTGTTCCCTGATCCATAAACAAAGACTGAGCAGAAATATTACATGCAACCTACTAATTTATATCCGTGATGTAGATCATGTATATTAATTATTGTGATAATGCATGACATGCTATGCAGGATTGTGTGTATCCTTAGTTCTAGCAGTCATACAATCTGAAAGGTTTTTTTAATGAATTTACATAAGCCTATTTATCGATTATTTGTCTTTTTGCAGAGAAAATCAGCGAGAACAAGCTCTTCTTCCCCACCGCTGCACGTGCATGTAAACGAGACTACACCTGTGCACGTGCATGTGAAGAAGAGCACAAAATGCAGCCCTACCAAGACAGCCCAGGTATCCCATTAAGCTTGTAGTATGTACATAGATACCCATTCTCAAAACACACTTAAATGAAATTACACTGATTATTACAAAAGGATAATGTCTATAGAGGTAAAGGTGTGGAGCTTCATTTCTTTTTGCTAAAAATACTCTAAAGTTCCTTAACACCCATCACTCATCATGCATGTCTTTTATGTTCCAGGTTAAAACAAAAAGTAGCTTGCATCCTACTGCTAAGGTGAAGACAAGGGTCCCATGGATCCCACCTGGCAAGGTCTCAACACGAGAGCCATCATATAAGTGGGAGGTCAGCCAAATATTACAAATGCATTCCTATTTGCTTTTGCACAATTCATGTAAAATATTGCACACCATTCGGAAATTCACTGTTTTTGTTGTTGTAGATGTTATGATATTTATGTATGTTTTAGGGGCCAACTCATCGTTTAGAGATAACACCTCCACAGGAACCAGAACGTTCCCAGTCTCCTCTCCGAATAGAAGATCTCTCCACGGATGAAGAAGAGGCACTGCATGGACGCATCAATCAGTACGAGAGGAAGATCGACAGCCTTATGACAGAGGTCAGCTCTCTGAAAAATGAGGTGAGAAAAAAAGAGACTGGGGACACTTTTCAAAACCAATATTATTGCCATTCTTTTTTTTTTCAGTGCACTTTATATCACAGAAAATATACATTTACCAATCAGTAACAAACTGTTTCTATTTAAACACATATATTTGCTATAGTTTTGGGTCTGTAAGATTTATTTGTGATTGTAATTTTGAGAAAAGTCTGTCAACGCTGCATTTATTTGTTTAAAAAATGCAGTTACATAACCATTTACTAATTTAATATAGTATAAAATGTAATTTATTCCTGTCATGTCGAAGCTGAATTCTCAGCAGCCATTACTCCAATCTTCAATGCCACATGATTTTTCAGAGATCATTCTGATTTGAATAGAATAGTGTGTTGTGATACATTTAATGTGGTACACATGTGTCTGCAGGTAGAGCTTCGTAAGAAGGAGCAGCTGCTTGAGCGTCAGTCGGAGAGGTTAAGCGCGTCACAGCGTGTCATCGCTGAGCAGGAGGAGGAGCTTGCAGAGGTCGCCCGGGAGCTGGAGGCCACAGAGCAGGAGAACTCCCGTCTGCGAGAGTCCATGGAAAAAATGATGGAGGGAAATGATTTTGGGAGGTGTGATAAAATTGTTGACATTTGAACATTTTGCTATTACAAATAACAAATTCAAATTGCACAATTTCTTATTGTCTAGATCGGAGAGAGACAGTTTGCAGCCAGACAAAGATGTTCTACTCAGGAAACTGCTGGAAGCAGAGATGGACAGCAGTGCAGCCGCCAAGCAGGTGTCGGCCCTCCGCGAAACAGTCAGCCATATATCCAGGAGTCCGAGTGTGAGCGTAAGCAAAACATTTCTGATTGGTTTCTTTCAAAAAATATTGAACCAGGAACAGATATGAATTAAAAAAAAAAAATCATACCTTTTGTCCAGGAGAAAAAGATGTCAGGATCAGATTCAACGCTCTTGACCCGACAGAAAGAGCTTTTGCTGCAGAAGCTGGAGACTTTTGAGAGCACTAACAGAGCCCTCAGACATCTTCTAAGGGAACAGCATAGTCGAGAGGTACTGCTCTGCACAAATAATATCAGCCAACTACATTTCATTCTATTTAAAACTGTTCTTAAGCTTTTCTGTACTACTTTGTTTTATAACAGATGGAATCACTTAGAATCTTAGAGCAGAAAGAAGTGCTTCTGAAAAAACTTTCCGATGTGGAAGCAGAAAATTCGGTTTGTGTTATGTC
This sequence comes from Enteromius paludinosus, assembly GCA_032361165.1. NCBI lineage: Eukaryota > Metazoa > Chordata > Actinopteri > Cypriniformes > Cyprinidae > Enteromius > Enteromius paludinosus. The sequence goes on from JAUMHQ010000085.1 coordinate 4,974,680, forward strand.
TGCATAAAGCATGTTCCACTGTAAACTGATGATTTTTTATTTATTTATTATAACAATGAACTCCTTTCTGTCTTCCAGCGTATACTATTAAAGCTTCAGGACAAAGACAGAGAGATAAACCAGCTCACTTCTTTGTTAGAAAGTGAAAAGGTAAACTGTATTTTTAACCGTGTTTTTTTTTTTTAGATACGACATTCAGTTATTAGTGAAGATTTATCAATTCCCATTTTAACAGGACAGTGCAAAGACCACCACTGAACTGTCCAAAGTCTTGGAGTCTACTCGAGCGCACCTGCAGGGTCAACTACGCAATAAAGAGGCAGAAAATAACCGCCTCAATGTTCAGATCAGGGTAATACATACAGCATTGGCTTTAAGCAGCATGTGCCGCTGTCCTTTTATAGTGTTTATTCTACAAGACATGTCTAGTTGATAGCTAAGTAACATGATATAATCAACCACACATGATATATGAAATGTATAAAAGTGTGTTCATTTGGTTCAGAATCTAGAGCGATCCATCAGCCAGCAGCAGGGGGAGGCAGAACACCTGCAGAATCAGTTGCGTGACCTCAGACAGCAGGCGGAGGCTGATAAGGAGGCCCTGAAAAAAGCCACACGGGCACAGAAACAGCGGACACAGCGCAGTGAAGACACTGTGGGGCAGCTCAGTGCCCAGCTCCTGGAGATAGTGAGTTTTAATGTGTACTGCTTACGCAGCAGAAAGTACTTAAAAATAACACTTGGCTACAAAAAATGTTTTAGGCAGTAATGTGTGTACTGTATATTATGTATATATAAAGACATTTATATTTATGTGAAGTTTTAGGTCCATAAGTTCAACAAGAATGTATTAAATTGATCGAAAGCGACATTTATAATATTACAAAATTTTCAGGGTTTCATTTCAGACAAAAATCAGTTCTTTTGGTCTTTCTATTGCCGAAAAAAAAAAATCATGGGTTTACACAATGATATAAAGCATTTATAATGTTAATACATTAACATTGATAATAATATGAAATGTGTCTGGAGCAATCATGTGACAATAAAGACTGGAGTGATGATGCTAAAAATTGAGCTTTGCTATTACAGGAATAAGTTGCGTTTAACAATGTAATAAAACACTTATTTTAATCATATTTTACGATGTAATTTTATGTACTATCAAAAAATGCAGCCTTTTGTGAGCAAAAAAACTTTTGAATGTTTATGTAAATTGTGTCATTTTTCTATGCCAGCATATGATATTTAAAGATAAAATGATCTTCACAGGAAGCACAGCTGGCAGATGCTGTGTCGGCCGCAGAGAATTGGAGCAGTCGCCACGCAAAGGAGATGAAGGAAAAAGGACAGCTAGAGATGGAGATCACATTGTTGAACAGGTCAGCTGTGATTTGTGTCCTATGTATGTTAATACAAGTCATAATTCTGAATCAATGTAAACCTAGAGAACCTGCAAACATTCTTGTATTCTTTTAGCCGTATTACAGACCTTACGGAACAGTTGCACGGACAGGAAGAGAAAGCCCGAACAGAGAGAGATGGCCTTTTAGATCGCCTTCATGAGCTCAATACAGAGAGCACTACTATACGCCTGGAGAACCAGAGCCTTAAGGTTCGTCTGTTTCCAATTGTGCTGTCCAAATCACTAATTTGTGCTTTTTTACAGTTTATATCCAGCCTCATTTTATCCACAATCCTTCCATATGCCTTAATAATAAATATGATAAATGAATACAAATGAAAACTGTTTTGTCGTGCTTGTGCAGGCCACTTTTTCTGCCTTGGAAGAGAAGTTGACGTTGTCTCAGTCTGAGGTCCAGCAGGTCAAAGTTTCGGTGAAGCAGTATGAGAGTTTGGTGGACAGCTATAAAGCCCAGGTGTGATCATAATACTATAAAACTTACTAATTGATTATGATTATGAATTCCGTATACTACTCTTCACCAAGACTGCATTTATTTGGTTACTTTTACAGTAATATTGTCAATGTTTTTGGGACCTTTTTTGGTTATCATCTTTAAACGTAGGTTCAGAAGAACCGTGCCGAAGCAGATGAGTACTCTGCACGTCTGCAGGTGGCTGAAAGTGAAGCCCAGGCTGTAAGAGATGAGGTAGACCAGGAGATCCAAAAGGTCAGGAAGCAGCTTCAAGGTCGTTTGGCAGAGTTGGAGCCACTTCCTGAAGCTCTGAGACATGCTGAACTTCAGTTGCAGGAGGCTCATGAGAAAGAGCGCTTACAAGAGAGAAGAAACACAGAGCTTGGCACCTCCCTCGCAGAGTTACGCATCAAGGTGTGTTTTTTGTCAGAGTTACTCCACCACAAAATTTACCTTTTGTCATTAATCACTTACCCCCATGTCGTTCCAAACCCATAAAAGTTTTGTTCATCTTCGTAACCAAGGCTTTTGAATGTCCCATTGACTGCCAAGTAATGAACACCGTCAAGGTCCAGAAAAGTATGAAAGACATCTTCAGAATAGTGAGTCAGTGGTCCAATATGAATGTTATTAATCATTGTGCTCCTCTGTGTCAGCCATACCACACGAATACATTTCTATGTGTGTTTACACTTTGAATGAAAACAGCGATATCTTGGGTCGAGGTTGATAGAGGAGACAAATTGTTGAATAAATGTCGTTATCTTTATTTTCTTTGCATTCTCATCATTTCATAACATTACGTTTGAAGCACTGATGGCAGATGGAGTATTCTGACAATATCTTTCATACTTTTTTGAACCCTTAACAGTGTTCATTACTTGGCAGTCAATGGGACAGTAACAAGCCTCCCGGTTTTCATCTCAAATATCTTAATTTGTGTTTTGAAGATAAACAAAGCTTTTACAGGTTTGGAACGACATGGAAAGTGATAATTTTGGGGTGAAGTAACCCTTTAAGTATAAGTTCTTAAAATCGTTAATGTTAAAAACAACACAGCCAGTTGTTTGATGAAGAAAAAACTGTTTGAACAGAAAAGTTTTTCATGGTGTTAACAACACTACTGTGGACATATGACTGCCAACATTTACCATATCAATGGCTATTCAGCAAATTAGCAAGGCTGTTGTCTTATTTCATATGCAAATAGGTTAGCCGTTCCTAAGAATGGTTGTAAAATTTACATACAGAAGTATTAAAGGTGCCATAGAATGGAAAACTGAATTGACCTTGGCGTGGTTGAATAATAACAGTTCAGTACATGGACAT
>JAUMHQ010000085.1:4977991-4988351 GCA_032361165.1 Enteromius paludinosus
GGGTCAAATTCTAGGGTTGTAAATGGACCTGTAAAACCATTTCTGGGCATTTTTTCCCCTTACCTAAGCTACACACCTTCTATGTACATATAAGAGAACAATTTAAAATATTCTCTCAATGCATTCTATGGCACCTTTAATGATACATTTGAAGGAAAGAGGTTAGTGTTAAAGAACAGAGTGTAAAATTTAAATGATTAAATTGATAGAATTGTATTTGTTTTGATGGTTTGTTTTTAGGCAGAGCAACAAGGAAGTCTGGCAGAAATGTTGAGACACAAGAACATGTTGCTGCAAGAAGAAAACAAGCAGCTTCAGCACAAAATAGAGGGCCTTGAACGGTCTGTCACTTTGTTCTTCTATAATTCGCCAATTTTCTGTTATTTATTTTCATGTGTTTCATGTTTTATAGGGATAGTTCACCAAAAATGTAAATATTGTCCATATCTTCTCATGTCGTTCTTCCATGGAACATAGGAAGATATTTTTAAAAATGTATTTCTTGTTCATGAGCTCAGATGTTGTTTGGTCCCTAACATTCTTCAAATAAAGTTTCTGCGGGTCTCAAATATCTCATAAATCAGAGTAGAATTCATAAAATCATGGCATTAAATATTGTGTGCGTTGCTTAAAATAATTATACATGTTTGGAATGACATGAGGGTCAGTATAATGTTTTTATCTTTGGGTTTCATTTTAGCTTCTGTTGTCAACAGGAAGCTAGAGGAGGCTAACTCCCAAAATCGAGACCTCATTCAGGTCATTTCAAAACGTGAAGAAACAATTCATGGCAACCAGGTGCGTCTTGAAGAAAAGTCTCGAGAGTGCAGTATTCTAACTCGACAGCTGGAGGAGGCGCTTGACGATGCTCGTCGGCAGGTCTGCATCTTTAAAAACACATGGACTTAATAGTTTGCATTGCTCAGTTGTTGTTTTTTTATTCAAGATATCCTGTTGATTAACAGGTTACCCAGACCAGGGAGCGAGCAGCCTCTAAAGAGCGTGTCACACAGTCCAAAATTGTTGACCTAGAAACTCAACTAAGCAGAACAACAACTGAGCTCAACCAGTTACGACGAGCCAAAGAGGAGGTAAGTAAAACTTCTCCATAGGTGATTTTCCGTTAGATATTTTTGTAGAAAATAATTTGTCAGAACACCCATCACTTTCTTATAGGCTGAGCGGAGGTACCAGAGCCGTTTACAAGATGTCAAGGACAGACTGGAGCAGTCCGACAGCACAAACCGCAGCCTTCAGAACTATGTCCAGTTCCTCAAATCTTCTTACGTCAATGTGTTTGGAGATACTGCTCACACTGGATCCTCGTTTCGCACACCTTCACCAATCTGAAAACACTTTCAGGTGTCTTTTCTTTACATGGACTGGCATGTATTCATCTGATTGTCACTTCCGCTGACCTCTTGACTTTGCTGTGCTTTGTGCTTTACTTTTGAAGGATTATTTATTGAACATGGTCATTGCACGTGTTACTGGTGAGTACCAAGAAAGATCTCTTTGTCGTATTACATATCCATCCTAGAATGAGAATTCTGATCTTATAGACCAATTCTAATGTCATTTTGCCCTGTCTCATGGTGACCGTTTTGCAATAAAGACAGTTTTAAGATATTATCTTCTTGCAAAACTTTTCTTCTTTTATTTACATATCAAAAAGGAAGGTTGTACTGCACTTACAATAATTTGAATATTGTCTTTTTTGAGCTTTTGCTTGTATCTGGTTTTAAAACATACACAGTGTATGCTTTGTAGTTGCAGTTTATGATTGTCAGATTAAATCATATCAGTATATACAATATGATGACGGTTGTATGAAGTACAGTAAAACTATTTCGTAATGAATCTATTATGTCATTCCATACTATGGAACAAAAATCCTGAAGTAAATATACAACCAAGTTAAAATGCAGCGCATAAAAATGCAATCCATGAAAATACAATGCATTAAAATGCAAGCACTGTTAATTGCAACAAGCTTTTTATTTCAAATACTTTAGGCAGGATTTTTGTTCCATACCATCTAAAACAACACAATAACCTGTTTAAATTTGTATTAGCTTAGTACTTGAGTTGGTTTAAGAGACAAAATGACAACAAACTCAGGATTTATTATTTTATTTTTCAGCCATAATTGTTATAGCAGGTCCATTATGTGAAATATATCTATTTCATAACAGTGCAGAGAGCATTTTTTAAGTCAATGTTACATTGTTGTTGTCAGTAGACTGAGAGCATTGAATTCCAGTAATAAAATGTCTATCGGTGCTATACATTTACATTACTGTAACCGTTCATCTGTTTTGTTTAGGTGTACTTGCACTTTTTTTGTTTTTTATTTATCTCACGACCTGTCTTGTGAAATACCTGACCAGTAATGTTTCACTGTTGCTTATGTGAAATACGATAGTACATGTATTTTTAATTGGTGAGAATATTTTGTATACACATAAATTGTATAATATGTAAGTGTATTAAAGTATTTTGAAAACTGCTATGCGTTTCCATTTGTAAAGAAAGACCATTTCTACAATTTCTTTCAGTCCAAATGATTATTTTTTAGGTGTAGATGTTTTTCTTGATGCAGCTATTGACCCCCTTTTTTTCATTGCTCTGATTGCGCTCTGCAAAACTATTGCTCGCTTCTGCCATTGTGCTGCTTTCCGTGACTCCTCTGCTAGATTCTTTTTGTATTCTTTTATCTGGAGCTGAGCAGCAGCTAATTTCAGCTGGTAATTTATTTCTATGGTCTGCAGACGTTTATAACAGTCACAGCAGGATGATCTGGATGAGTCGGTGGACTCACTAGACGCCCCTTGGTGTGGAGGGAGATTTTCAGTGTCCTCAAGCATTTGATTCTGAAACAAAGTTTAAGCATTTTCGAATATAATTACTTTTATGGTTTGTTAAACCTTCTGTTAAAGGTTATATGTGAATAGTAAAGGCTTCAATTATTACTAAACCAATAGTAATTGTACGTGATAGAGACTTACCTTAAATTGTGTGAAATTAAACACAGTCGGAATCGCGTCTGAGTGTAAACGCGCTGATCCGGATTCAAAGCATTCCGGAGTGAAATGAGCGGAGCACAGAGACGAGGATTCAGATGGAGTCCATTCCGAGTCCTTCCCCATATTCACTATCCAGTGGCGACGATGCTCCTGTTCTATAGGGAATCTGAGAGAAACAAGATGATCAGTAACTGAACTGTTTTGTTTTTAAGGTTAAATGCATCGCAAACTTACTTAAAGAAGGAGACCCCGCTGCTATTCTCGCCCGGGCCGTATCCGCAGAAATCGCACGATTGCATCTCCTTGCCAAACTTTAGAAACCAGAGTAATGATTCTGCTGGTGTGCATGCACAGGATTTATTCATAGTGCAGTCATTGCTGCTTCTCGTTAATGTAAAATGTGTTAATGGGCGATTTACACATCATCTGTGAATAGATACATTTGTGTTTTATTTACGTAATGGTTGTGGGATGGGCTTTGCAGCGGCATTCAGAAAAGCTGTTAAACAGACCTATTCTCAACTACAGACAAAACTGGGCTGTAAAAGAAACTGGTCACTACCTTGAACAGCATAGACTTGGGTGATTTGCAAACCATTAGCTGTCCAAGTCAAAAGAACAGGCTGTTAACATATTGTGAATACTGTATGTAGGCTACATAAAATGAGTTTGATTTAAAACATGTATTCTATTTACTGTGTTTTATTTGTATTTCCTTTTTCGTACTATAAAGATTATTAGCTAGCCTATATACAAAGATGTCTGCATTAATAGGCCTTGCTTGCATGAGGTACTACTAGGACAAAACGAAATTATGTCAGTCAGGTGATCTCTGTCATCATCTTTGTTTTGTCTCAGAAACTATTTCAGTTTATGTTTTTTTGATTATTGCCCTGTTTTTTTGCAAATTTCACCTGGATGTGCCAAGATAATGTGATACAGCAGCAATCCTAGAATGTCAGTCAGATTTATTATGGCAGTGTTTTCCAGACCAGGGGTACTGCCAGGAATTTAACAAATAGGCAGAATGAATTAAACAGTCAGGAAATTCACCAAATTAAATGGATCTATCCAAAATGGACATTCAGCAGCAAATTGCAACATCAAATGAGTCCGCGTTTATTTATGTTATATATATATAAACTTATACACAGAAATGCAAAGCGCTATAGGGCGCGCTAGACCGCTTCGGCATTTTCCGTAAGTGTTCGGTTCGTTGCTGCAGTGAATGATGTCACTGTCTCGCGCAGCGCGTTCCATTCGATCGCTCGCGCTACGCTGCTATTTCATTCGTTGAGGTCGCCACCCGTTGCCACCCAGCCCCAGAAAAACAGAGCAAAACCTTCGGCAAGGTAGGATATTATACAACATTTCAGTTGTGCAGTTGTGTAAATTATACGAGAAAAACACAAAACCTTCACGTTATAGTGCAAAACTAAAGGATTGCTTGAGTGTGTGCCGCGTTTGCTATGCCGAGGGCCGTGCTGGGCGTTTCATCGACCGTTTTCATCTGTTTAGTGATAAACAGGGCAGCACGCCTTTCCCATTTTACTGTAAAAGTACTGTTATTACGTTGTTATGCCAATATCATGCATTGTATGCGTTTTCAGACAAGCTTTTCATTGCCCTGCCCGATAGAGTCGTTAACGTTAACGTAGCTGCAAAGCTAACCTATTTTCACGGCTAGATTATAAATTAAACATGCGCGGATACAGGACAGTGTGCAGGATTCATTTAAATCCTCGTAAAGGCATAGGAACATCGTTAAATATTAAACAAGAGCCCAATTTAATTATATTAATTGTGTTTGTATGGAAGGCACACTCGCAGATAATCCAACATCCTGCGATTCCAAATGCTCTTCCAAACAAAGACATTCGTTTCAACACTGTACCTTGTTCTATCGATTTAGTATACAATTTGGGAATTTTCATTGGCTTAATGTGAATTTATAGACGTATGCATTAAGCAGAGGATCCACCCAAGCGCATTTTCTCTCTGGGTCTGTCATTGGATAAATACTCTGATATGGGGCCTGCTCCTTTGCTTGGCTTTTATGATGGTCTTATTAAATGTAAAGTGTTTGTTATAAACATGATATCCGTATTTTTGGGTTTTGGTTGTATAATGGTTTATTTCTGTAAAATGTGTGAGTTTTGGAAAACCTCTGGTAATAATGTATATAATATGCTGTATAAACTTTTTAAAGTCAGGCCATACTTAAATTATCAATAGCTTAATTAAATTGGACCCATCTGGCTTATATATAATATACACTGCACTGTCTTCTGGATTATGCAATAAAAATGGCCCCTGAAAATGCCTGCAAGATTTTAACACTTTGCACTGTTGCTTTCTGAAGCCATAGACTTTTATAGTGAAGCAAAGACTTGATATGCATGCCAACTGCTGACATGCCAGCAGCCCTGCTGAGCAAATAAAAAAGCTACTCGAGTCAAAAAGATGAATGTTTTTGTGTTCCGACATTAGCATGCATTGCTGATGAACTGCAATATTCATACTGGGCCCCTTATTCATTATAATTTGCAGATATAGACAGATAATTGGTTTGGTATTACCTGCTGTTAATAAATGAACAACAATGCTTGTTAATAATAAATAAATGTAATAATAGGAAAATAAAGGAATAAATATTTACTCAAACAAATACAATACATAAATAAATAGTTCTGCATGATTGTTAGTAATTGGCACCAGAGATGAAAATAAATTTGCAAGCATTTAGACCATAAAATATTTAGCATAACTTCAATGGTATAAATAACACCAGAAGTCATAAGTGATATATTTATAGTCATATATTTTTTATTTTACACATGCTGAAAAGCTATAAACCAGTAGTTAAAATGTTCTGAATGTTACATCAATTGTTTTGTTCTTAAAATCAAACACAGAAACCAAACTCTATAATACATAAACGCTATATCCCTAATAATATGATTTTTTCCAGTTACGATTCTTATTCAGCACCTGAGGCCTATTTTCAGGTCAGGTTCTGGGATTATGAAATAACCTTGCATTGCTTGTCATATCAACGTCTGGAATGTTACACTTTTGTCGTTCTCTGTACAACAGCGTAGACAGTCTACCGTGTTTCGGAAACAAATACATCGATGGTTATTGTTCTCCTCGTCCTGTTTCCTCAAAGGCTGACGGCATGCATTCTGAAATTGTTGAGAATCTTTCAAAGGGTGTGGTCTTCTGTCACATAACGTAAGGGTGGGGGTTTCCTTTGGGACATGTTGCCTTTGTGCAGCTGTGTAACTATTTTAGTTGACCCCTCCCAAGTGTCAGGGTCCCATACCTTTAGTTTTGCATCCAGTTTTTGCATATAATAAGGGTAATAGTTGCTTAAATTTATATGTAATGATTTTACACCGAATTGGTTGGAGCCGTTGATTATGGTGCCACTGAAAAAAATCTCTTATTGAATTCATTGGTGCTCTGTTTCCATAATGACGCAGATATTATTAAGAGACCACTCGCTGTAGGATGATGCCTTGCAAGGCTGCTCGAAAACGAGCCAAAGGCTGTGTGTTGTGCCATTGTCTGTTCCGGTTTCACATTGCATCCTGGTGTAACACAAACCTGAAGTGGTCTACTTTATTTGCCAGGCTCTAAGGGACACCCTTATTTTGCATTCACGTAATTCTTTCACTTTGACATGTATCAGATGGTCCCTTTCCTGTGGTCTGTGTTGTGTTATTGCATGAGCTGATATAAAACCGCATGCTGTACCTTGACTCAAAAAGGCCTGAATATAACCAGGCCTGCATTGTATTAAATCGTTTATGTCGGGGCTGCAAGATGACTGTTGGATTAATCATCAGTTATTTTGTTAGAAAATTGTAATTGTGATTTTAAATCATGACTGTTCTTAATTGATTTTTTTTGTTTTTACATTTGATCAGAATTATTGCACAAAATTGAGGATAATGTTAACTTATACACCGGAGTGATTAAATTTGTTGTATGTACATTAACACACTGTCTACATTATGAACTGGTAACACTTTAAAAATGTATTAACTTAAAATGGTTAAATTCCTAATATTAATTAGAATTGATTCAAATTATTTTATAGTATTTCTATTAAAACAACAAAGGCTTTCTATTATAGCCCAGAGATTGCAATAAGAGCAATTATTCTGCAACCACATTCGCAAACAATGTAGTTAAGATTCATGTTTGGATTTAATATAGTTTGTCATTTAGGTTTAATATTGCAGACGATTATCACTGATTAATTGAGAGGAGCATAACTCATAATTAAAATACTGTTAATCCTGCAGCCCTAGTTTATGTGCATTTGTTTTTATTAACCAGTCTAAATGTTTTAACCAATAATGTTGTTTTACATTACGCCTTGAAGCCCCCCCTGAGACACCTGTTACCATGTCCAAGTTTCTTAAACCCAAACTGAAGGTAAAATATGTGAGTTTGTGTGTGTCTCTGCTCTGGTTTGCTGTGTAGTAGCAATGAGAAAATAAACAGAAAAAGAAAACTTTGTGAAGTGTTTTTCTCCTTATTCTCTGGAAAAGAGAGACGCATGGGCTGGGCTCTACCTTGGCTGTCGCCCCACACAGGCCCGTCACTGCAGCGCTGATGCTTTTGTCTGCACTGCAGCGAGAGGCAGAGGAGATGCTTAGACAAATGCAGTCAGAGAGAGGTTTTGTTTTCTGCATACTCATGCACTCATCATCGTCTTAAGAAATATCACCACACTTACCTGAGCTGAATGTAAGTGGTAGGATATGTGGCAGGAGGATACAGGATATTTCTAAGGTCTGTGGATGCTTTGTTTATACATAATGCATGGTTTATTTCAGGATTTGTGTGTTTATTGCATGGTTTGTTTGGGTGTGTTTTGCATGATGTAGCCTAGTTGATATTCTGCCATGGATTAAGTCTCATAAAATCTGAGCACCATGTTTTGATCCCTGTCAGCTGTGATGGTAGAATCTTTTTTCCCTGCAGCAAACTATTATCATAAATATTTCACGTTTCATTTCAGTGCATTGTCATTCTTAGGGTTAATTTAGCTTTCAACTCTTAACCAATAAAGTAGTCGTTAACAGGATATGCTTTAAAAGTGTAGTCAGCTCAGACATGAAAATTTACAGATGACCAGTTTCTTTCTTTATCAGAACATATTCATTACAAGAAATTCAAACAGTATTACATCACTTGCTCACCGTGTGAATGGGTGCCGTCATAATGAGTACAAACAGCTGAAAAAAGTATTGTAATATTGGTTGCAGGGCTCAATTCTATAAAGGTAAAAGTGTTGGTGCTTACTCTCGGACAGATCAGGCCTTAACTTAACATTCTTAAGGACCACAGAAACTAAGTTTCAGAGCCTTGTAGAATTTATTTCCCCCTTGAATGTCTTGTGTGACCTCATTATAATTTATATAAGAAATGTATTTCTTACAAGCAAATTCATTTTTACTTTACAAGTCATTGACTGAAAGACTTCAGTCATGTGCATTACTTTTAGATTATTGTGATGGGTTTTATCAGAATATGTTGAGTTTGAATTCTTGTTCTGCCGGCACCCCTTCACTTCGGAGAATACAATTTCTCCAAATCGGTTGCAACAAAAACCAACTTGTCTGCATTTTTTGATGGTCCAATGGTATGTAGATTTTGTAGCAATTTTTTTGCCAATTCTTTAGGGTTTAAGTAATATAGGTGGTATTATTTGTATCCCTATCACTGTTATTTCAGCTTTTTGGTGTCTCTGAACATTGGCTACTATTGGCCAAGTTAAATCCTTGGAGACAGCCCACCCGTTTCCTCTAAATTCCTTAGGCCTGCATCCTCCCATTCAAACGTCAGCTCCTCTTGGATACAGATGTGTTACCATGGAAACTTCCAGGCTTTCAGTGTGACCACTGAGTTCTCAGTATTCCCAGCTTGATAGTGGGAGTGCATTTAATGATAAGTGTTTCACTAGTGCTGATGTTTTTAGTATGCAATCCATGTTATGAAAAATGAACGCTTGAAGTGATTCAATGAGACACCCATTTCCTCATTTTTCATGTCACCTTGTGATCTGATAAGAGTCTCGTGTTGTTTGCTGCACTTTCATGTTCTTGTTTTTCTGGTTAGTGGTTCTGTTTCACACAGTTGTCACTGTCTTCCGAATACTGCTTTTGAAAATCTGTGTCACCTTCAGGCTTCTGGTTATTAATATCCTGGCTCTTCTCTAAGAGAATCTTAAGAATGTCTATCAGGACAAGCTTATTATCAGGACAGAGCGGGAATAGGAGGCTTGACGTTATTAGTGAGTCCTGATTGTCTGGTTGGAGTGGGAATAATCCTAAAATGTTAACAAAGGATATTTTAGGCTGCAAACAATTGGTTAGGGAATCATTGATGATAAAATTCTGGCCAAATCCAGTCACATTTGATCAGTTTAATTAATTCCTGCTAATTAAAATTAAAATATATGTAAATTTAAAATCACTAATACATATGTGATTCCAATATGTTGTGCATTTCTAAAAGGTGGTTTATTATTATTATTATTATATTTTTATTCCATTGACTTCTACTCTTCCTTTTTTGGTCTGTGGGCTTGTGGTTTTGACCATAATGGTTTTAGTATGACTATAACAAAGATTTGTTTTAATTAAACAAACCTCAAGAACATGTCGTATCTTAAAACTCTTGTAATGGTTGCCAGTTCATAAATCATAAATGGGCACAGTATTGCAGCGGGGCGAGAGGTTGGACTTTGCCTGTGTCATCATGTGTTGGGAATGTGAGAGGCAGTTACTGAAGCTCTCTGCTCAATGAACGAGCGTGTGGGAAAGAGAAGGGAACATTCCAGAGTGCTGCCGGACTGCTGTATTCACTTGGATTCACAAGCAGCAGACTACGACAAATGCTAGAGAGGACCGGGGAGGGAGAAGAACGTGTGAAGTTTGTGTTATCGCTAGTACGCAGTCGCGTTTAGAGGTGCTATCTGTTGCTACAGCTGGACTGCAGGGAGACCCGCGAGAGCACGTAGCTTTATATTCTGGTGAGTGCTTGAGCATTTTGAAAAACGTGTGATATTGAGAATTCATGCTTGTTAAAGACTTGCCATTGGCTGACATCTGCTGACTTTTGATCTGTGCATGGGTGTGGCCTATTGCGGGTTTTTTTCCCGACGCACATTTGCCGGCTTAATTTAATGGTGCAGATCTGTGGCCATGACATCTATCCTCGCAGTAAAACCAAGCAGAGCTGGTCGTAAGCCTCTGTCTGATCGAAGCGGACATGGAGACGGGATAGTTTTGGGAGAGGCAGGGTTGGGGGAAGGG
>JAUMHQ010000085.1:5014634-5025952 GCA_032361165.1 Enteromius paludinosus
AACAAAGTGGTAGCGATCAGACAGGTATGATCTAAACCATCTTAAAGCCTGCCCTTGGATACCTGCATAATTTTGTATTCGGTCTATTAGTATGTCATGATCTATAGTGTCGAACGCAGCACTAAGATCAAGTAAAAAAAAAAAGTATATATATATTATATTTGTTATACATATATTTGTTATATATATAAGTTTAAAAGACCAGTATTTATTTAAATATATATTTCTGACATAAAGGATTCAACAATGACACTTTCAATTAAAGGGGGTCATATGATGCGATTTCAAATGTTACTGGCTGTTAGTCAATAGACAAGATCCCTCAAGAAAGAAGGTGGAGCTATTATTCTCACTGTAGTGTTGCTGCTAGTTGCTTGACGTGCTGTGTGTTGTTGTGAAAGTGAAACTACTTTGCTTGTGCTTCCAAAAGAGGACATACTGTAACTAGAAATTGGTACTTGTTGTTTGTGATTTCTCCGATTACAAAGGCAGACGTGGTCATCTTTACGGGGTGCGATGCACAAAAAGACAGTTCATCTTTATAATCAGTAATTATTTCTCCACTGGATGCAACAAATGGCTCATTTGTGCTGGCTGTGCTATTGTATTATAGTGTTTATTGTGTGTGTTATTGTATTATAGTGCCGGGACACGGTATCATGTTATGGTAAGGGGTGTAGGAGTTCTATTACAATCTTGGCTATTCGGCCAATCACAACACACTGATAGCTGGCCAATCAGAACACTTCTCGCTTTTTTAGAACGATGAGCTTTGTACAAATCGACCATTTCATAAGGTGGGGCTTAGAGGAGAAAAAATAATGTAGAGTATGTGGAAAATAATAAACTTAAAGCACATAAACGCATTGCATTACACCAAATACATACAATAATGTTATTTTAACGCAAACTCATATGACCCCTTATTAATTATTAATCAAGCATGATTAGTGAAGACATTTACTATGAATATTTGTTTGTTTATTTCAAGTGTCCCTGAAAGGAATTTCTTGACCCCACACTTTTTAATGTTAGTAAACCATTTTAAAGTTTAGCAAGTTGTGTCAATCGACCTTCATTTCTAATGAATCAACATAAAATATTGTTAAACAGTATCTTTATTAATTAATCTGATTAATAATTGTGTAAATACATGCAGTGCATTGCTGTCATTACACCTAAATTAACTAAAGTTAACAAACTGACTTTTATGGTCAAACGTTACCACAATGTTACGAAGGGACTGAGGTTCGAGTGGGGATCCAAGTGCAGAACTTTATTAACAAGGCAGCAAACCGTAGAATCCAGGCAGAGAGTATATCCGGTAACAGAGCAAGGGTCAGGGCAGGCAGCAAACACAATGAAACAAGGACAACTAGAAAACAAGGAATAGGCTAAACAATAATCAGCGTAAGAGAGAGGGTGAGGGCTTTTTTTAAGCTAGACAGAGAGGAACACAAGACAGAACCAAACAAAGAGAAGTATACACATGCAATACAAGGAACCAATCAGAACACAACACATTTACAAAGGTAGCACAAGACATGGTGACGTGAGGGGCAAGGGACACATGGGAAACTGAGTCCAGAAGCCAATGGCTGAATCCAGGGTGGAGTGCCCTCTAATGGAGTTCATGGGCAATCCAGCTGGCGATCGTAACGCACATTTTTGTGCTGTGCTTTTTTCAAATGTTATTTTTTAAAAACTTTGGCTACTTGCTATTTTGTTACATAATTACAATGACATTAATACACGTTATTGTGTAGTTCTATTACCCTAATGCTTCTTGGGAAATGAAAAGCACTACCACAGTCAGTGGTAAGTGTGCCAGCACAGATCTCTTGATGAAAAACAGGGCATCATTATCAGTGTGAGACCACTGCCTCTCCATTCCCTGCTCCAATGAGCTCATCTCTTCCCTCCACTCCACTCTCTGTGGGTTGCCTCAAAGCTCTGCCAATTTACGCCGTCCCTTTGCACGGTTACACTGGCCTGCCACATCTGATAAAGACTGTTGCTCTTTCTTTCAAATCTTTTTGCTAGAGGAAGTCGGTGATAGCGTAATCTGCTTTTGTTTCTTTTGGAAACTCTCAAATATAGATCAGAGGAACGGGTGAACAAATGCCACTTCCAGTAAACTGCCACCATACAGCCTACAAAGTTCATTCTGAACTCCAGGTATAACAAACAAAGCGAATACTGGAATAAAAAAAACAGACTGTAACTCTTGCACCTCTGTTGTGTTCTAATTACACCTACTCTAGTGTTCAAACATTTGGGATCAGAATTAATGCTAGAGTTTTCTTCTATATGCCATAAACTCCTGCGCTCTCTTACCCCGCTCGCGAAATTAATCTGATATGTTACATTTGCTATGATAAACACCGGTTGCCGCCATTCATATGCTTTTCGTGATAACTAACATTTCATCCCCGCGTGCAGTGCAGCTTGCGGACACTATTAATGTGTGGATTAATGTAAAAAAAAATAATTGCACGCACCCTTTTTAGTCGTAGGGGTTAGTTGTAACTAAAACACCAAACTCCGCCCCACGACTGACAAAACAGTGTTCGCGCGAGCAGGTGAGACAGGATTGAGCGCAGGAGTGATCGCGCACGAGTGCTTGACTTGTGCGCGGATGACACATCAAGCGCGCCCGAGGGTTTAATATGAGCTCGCGGCCCCGTTTCTTCGCATGTACATCGGTTTTCCTCTCGCAGAAATCATTTACCGCGCTCGCCAGCATAAGAGGTGCGCTTGCTTATTAATGGCATAGATTTGCCGTCATAGATTAAGTGTGTTTTTTGCGAGCTGGTTGCTGCTGCTGCATATGAATATAAGTATTTCACGGTTTTATTGTTTTCCTTGCTGTATAGTGGGAAAATTACAATACTTTAAATATCTACACTTTGAAGCAGGGCCTAAAATTAACATGTTGCCACATCTGTCGTTTTATTCACGATACAAACAAAATATTCGAATGATTTGAGAATTTATCACTAAATTCTTTCTTTTTTTTTCTGGACATGAAACTGCAGTTTTGCAGTTGTTGCAACAACAAATAAACATATTAAGTCTAATGAAAAAAAAAAAAACACAATGTAAACAAAGATGCTAAAGATGCAGTTTATTATTTAAAACAAAAGCAAAAACAGACTTTAGCGTTGTGAAATTATGCTAAAACTTGCAAAAAACAGGGTACTTATGGAACAACAGCATTAAGAGAAGCCAGTTTGCATCATATATTACTTTATACGCCCATTCCAATATTTATATTTTTCTTCCAATAAACAGAGCATACTCTGCCAGTATTTTCTTTTTGCTTGTCTGTTAATTTTAATCATTGCTTGCAAGAGATAAACATGAGCTTTTATTTTGGCGGAAAGCTCCAGATTCTGTGCAAACAGTTTTAAAAATGTGTCCCATTACAAATCTTGTCAAATGCTATAAGCATCCGCCCATTAAAATGTTGAGTTATGCTAATGTGGGGGGGGGAAAAGGTGCGTGCAAAGTTCAAACAAGCAGCGCAAACAGACTTGATGACGGGATACTGACATATTACGTTAGTTTGCCGGACACTTTGTCCAAGCAATTGCACAAAGCATAATGTTCAAAAGATGTTTTATGTGATTATGAGGAGTATACATATATTTTGGGGTTTATTATGAAACTGTTGGGACAGATTAGACTGCAGCGGGCTGCCACAGTCTAGTTAATGAATAGGAAGCATTGGAATGCTTCAAGAATACTTTTTGTGTGCAAAGAAAACAAAAATAACATGCACTCAGATCTTATGAACACTGACACAAATTATTTGAATGAAGTCATTTTTGTTTTCTTAGTGCACAAAAGGTATTTTTTTAGCTTCATAAAATTAATGTTTAACCACTGATGTCTCACGGGCTACTTTAATGGTGTCCCTACTACCTTTTTTATTTTTGGGTGAACTATCCCTGTCACCTGATCCTTCCAAAATCATTCTAATATGCTGGTTTTATGCTCAAACATTTCTGCATACTATTACAAAAACAGCTTAGTTTTTTTTGTGGAAACCCTGATCCCTGATATAATTGTTTTGAAAGACAGCATTCAATTGATGTATATTTTTTTGTGACAATATGGAGTCTTTATTATTGTTTTTAAAATTATCCTTGATGAAAATAAGTAAAAAAAAAAAACAATCCTACTGACTCCACACTTTTGTATATTTGCAAATGCAACACATGACAATGGAGATCTGAGAAGTAGGGCATTCACTGGCATTAATTAATATAAACCGTCCTGGACACAACAAAACCATAAATGGCCTGCATTGAGTCAGATGGCTACTTCCGTGTATGGATTGAAGCATGTGTAAAGTATGCCGATACAGATAAGTAAGGCTGTTGAACAAACACTTCAGCACGAGGCAAGACTATCCATAAGCGAAAAAGTGAGTAGGCGGCCAATCCTCTCAGAACAGCATTAAAATGGAAGTGCATGAGAAAATAGTTTCCAGAATACATCTCATTCATCAAATGGAGAGCTTATTGTAAACATGTTATTTTGTGAAACAATTGTTACTTACAAACCACATTGACCCACATTTTAATGCTCACAAGTCTACACCCAACCTAACATTTATTTTCACGTTTTCAGTGGTGATTATGAGCAGAAATTCGCTAAATATTGTTCATAATATGTTCCTTATCTGTGGCTGACAGCACTAAATAGGCAAAATATTTACTAAGCAAACAATGTAATGCTTGTGTGTAATGTAACGTATGTAGCAAGGTAGGGTTTTGCGTCAACATGCACTTAAGTATCTCCAAATAAGATACATAAAGGTATGAAAAGCAGTGTTTGTGATGTTTCAGTAAACACTGAAAAACGACATGTATTTCTGTCAAGATTTACAGCTTGTGGCTCTTAACTACAACCATTATGTCACAGTGACGGAAAGATTCAGGCTTCGTCAGTCTCTCTGAATCACCCACCCAATTCCCTCAGTTCATCTACTGAAATTGTAATTATTGATCTTTTTTCTCCACCTCACACACACACAGAACATTGACATCACCAACTTCAGCAGCAGCTGGAATGATGGGCTCGCTTTCTGTGCCATACTTCACACCTATCTGCCGGCACACATCCCCTACCACGAACTCAACAGCCAGGACAAGGTCTGTACACTCACACATATAAGGCACAAACTCAGGTAAATTGGACCATTTTAAAATGTGAACAAGTTCAAAGGTTGGTGTGTATATATAGAAAACACTATTTCCAATCATTTGTTGACAAATGCTTCTTCTTGCTTTTGTTTTACAGAGGCGAAATTTTACTTTGGCCTTCCAGGCAGCAGAAAGTGTGGGAATTAAATCGACACTGGTGAGTTTAATATGAACAGCACGGCTAATTAATATACATTGTGATACAGTCCCCGAGAACCTAATTAAAAATTAATTATTTCATTCAAGCAACGATGCATTAAATAAATCAAAGGTGACTGTATAGACATTTATAATGTCACAAAAGGTGTCGAGTTCAGATAAATGCAGCTCAGTTGGGCTTTTTAAAGCAGAAAATCAGCATGTTAGAATGATTTCTAAAGCATCATGTGATACTGAAAACTGGAGTAATGATGCTGAAAAATCAGTTTTGCCATAACGGGAATTAATGTATAAAGCGATAGATAGAGATATATCTCTCTATATATATTAGGGGTGTAACGGTTCACAAAAATCACGGTTTGGTTCGATACGATACAGTAGTGTCATGGTTCGGTATGTTTTCGATACGGCAAAAATACAATAAAAAAGAGAATTTCTTTGTTTTTTTTTTTTTTTTTTTTACATTTTTCTTTATTAAAACTAACATAATATGACCTTGTTTTTCCCCCCTTTTCTTTTACTTTGAACAACAATGGAGCTACACTTCACATATCTTCTGGGGTTTCTTCTTAGCAGCAAATAAAGAAGTGTTTTGGAGAAGTCAGCCTTGGATGGTATTTATTGATTAATTAAAACTTAATAAAAAGAAGATTTGAATCATTTCCGCGTGAGGGGAGACGACAGGGGAGAGATCCACTGTTTAATTTCGTGGTGTATGTATCACCAAAAACTTAGGGGTCGTTCACATGCAGAGCGTCTGGCGCGTGCAAGCTCTTAATTTTCAACAGAGCCGCGCAGTTTATAATCCAAAGCAGAAATGATTTTGTTATTGACAGCGCTTTCATGGTTGCCAAGTAACAGCAGACGCTACAGACGCACGAGCGTGAAGCGCTTTGAAATTGGTGGAGGAAGCGACGCGCCTCGCGTTTTCCACTGGTTTTTAGACGCTTCCTGAACGTACCCTTATGTTACATTTAATGCTAAAGTTTCGTTAACGCCAATACAAACATTATTTTAGTGTGTTAGAGCAGAAAGATGCAGCTCTGGTTAAACAGCTGGATGCTGGGTTGAAATGGCAAAGGGAAATGCCTGACGTTACCTGAATGCCGCGGGTGATAGTTTGTAATGTGTGTGTTTCTGGTTCTCGTCTGTTTGGAGGTGGGAGGAGCAGACGCGGGTTCTATTGTTGAGCGTAGCACTGAAAACATTATTTTACAGTTTATTGTCTTTCTTTCTTTTTTTTTTTCTGAATCGTTTGGTTCGTATGCGTACCGAACCGAAAGCCTCGTACCGAACGGTTCAATACAATTACGCATATCGTTACACCTCTAATATATATGTGTGTGTATATATATATATATATATATATAGAGAGAGAGAGAGAGAGAGATGGAAAATTTATCATTTAAATTGTTGCACTTTATAATATTACTGTTTTTAATCAAATAAATGCAGTCTTCGTGAGCTTTTTTTTAATGTATAACTTTCCTCTGAGAAGAGGCATGTTTTATTCATGCCTTTCTATCTTTCCTTGTGAAATTCTGGTAACACTTTACAATAAGGTGTCATATGTTTGTCAAGTTGTGTTTGTTAACATTAGTTAATGCGCTGTGAACTAACGATGAATGATTGTATTTTTATGAACTAATGTTAACAAAGATGAATGAATATTGTAATAACTGTATTGTTCCTTGTTTGTTCGTGTTAGTTAATACATTAACTAATGTTAACAAATGACACCTCGTTGTAAAGTGTTTCTGAAATTCTGGTGAAAATATATCATCTCAGTGTGATTAAGATCTGTTGAATCAATCTTTGGTTATAAATTTTCCTCAACATTAGTAGATTATTTGCTAATTTTGCTCTCTATCCTGTTAGCACATACTATTTTTTTTTAGCTGTAAAACATTAATGCAACTAGCAATGACTTCACTTTCCTGACAGTAACATCTCAAAATGAGAATCATTCAGCTATACATCATCAATGGACTCCTCCTAATTGATGATCCTTCTTTATGAAGTGTTTTGATTACAGCTAATTTAGCCTTGTAGGCGTGTTATTAAAATTTTAGGAATGTTTTTATTCACACTTTTTAAGTCTTTCCACTTCGTCATGCTGCATTCTTGGGATGCAGCGGTTTTCGGTGGTTTATCGAACCGTTCGGTTCGTCCCTGTTCGGTTCGGCACACCCACGTGAACCGCGATATTTCGGTAGCCTATTTGAGGCATTAAACTTTCATTTGAATTAAAATTGGCATTTTCTGTGTATTAAGCGCATAGACAATCAGGCGATGGTCAGAACTTCTCAAGACTAGTTATGTGTCGTTCATTTTGAATGAATCTTTAATGTGACTCGGGAAGAACGAGTCGTCTCGTGGCAGTGATTCGTTCAGTCGCGCACGGCTCATGATGATGTATTTAGAAAACTGAAGTATTTTCTTGTTGCTGTAAATATTTATTTGAATAATGTTCATGTTTATATTTCACTTTTTACTGCACTTTTTATATTGTCCGTTTTTGAAAGAGGGCAAAAATAAGTTGTTTATAAAAAATAAATGTGGTGTTTTGACTTAATCTGTACCTTTTTTAAATTTATATTGTCTCTGTACCTTGATAACTTGAAATAGAAAGGGCAAATGACCTCCCGCTATGTTAGAGCTCACACACAGTACTGTACAGTAATATTGATGTATCGAAACCGAACCGTGGGCTCACTGCACCGTTGCATCCCTACTGCATTCTATTACAGTTCATTCTATAAATATTAGCTGATTAAATCATCTAAGATAAGCCTTTATTTAATTTTGTTGCAATGTTAAAAAATCACATCATGTGGTAAAGACACGAACCAGTTGTGATTGTATTAGCGGTAGAAATTATGTTTCCTGTTTTCCGTATTTCATTCAGCACCTGTTATTAATTCAGTGCCTTTTATAAAGGTGTGTTTGCAGTAAAACCTAGACTTCTAGTCTTGCTGTAACCGCTATGATGTTTGCTCTTTGCTCAACAAGCTTTGACAAGATTCTTGTGTAACACAGCACACAACACCAGATAGGTTTACAGAAACTTCATTTATTCTGACCAATTCCTCTTGCCATCCCACATCTGACTCATTCTCTCTGTCTGACAGGACATTGGTGAAATGGTGCACACAGAAAGACCTGACTGGCAGAGTGTCATGACCTACGTGACAGCCATCTATAAGTATTTTGAGACCTGAGAATCTTCTTGAACGGCTGCAGTCAGGTCTTCTTCCTCGCTGCGGCCAAGATCCTACAAATTTCCCAAATGCCTTAGCTGCGGATGGGGGACTTACCCACACAACTTACCATTCCCTCCAGTGTTTTCCCAGAATCTTGTATAGCTGCTGAAACAGTCTAGATCCTACTAAGCTTCTCTGAACAGCAGTGCTTTTGAAGAGAAGTCAGAAGTTCAGAGCCAGCGACTTCCATTAAGTACATTGCAACACTATTTAAAGTGTATTGTGCCAACCGAGCAACAAAAATGTGTATCTCTAAATACGATTGCCTTTGAAAGTTGCCTTGTTTTATAGTTTTGTCATAAGGATGCCCTGTGAATGACAGTATTGGTCTTAGATTATCAGTATTTATTCCAAAGAGTGATGCCACAACAGGCTTCATCCACAAAAAATGTGTTCTTGTGGTTTTCATTTAGCCTGAATAAGCTTACATCTGTCTAGTTTGATTGTTTCTTCATCAGAAAGGATTTGGAGAAATGTAGCATTAAATCGCCTGCTCACCAATGGATGCACTGCAGTGAATGGGTGCCGTCAGAATGGCTTTGTTTCTTAAAAAACTACTTGTTTCATACAAGCGTGCATCGTTTTCACAAGATCACAAGATGTTCATTTAAGGATTACTTGTGGATTATTGTGATGTTTTCCTCAGCTGTTTAGACACTCATTCTGATGGCACCCATTCTCAGCACAGAATCCATTGGTGAACAAGTGATTTTTATAAATCTGTTCTGATGAAAAAACTAACTTATTTACATCTAATGTTTAGTTTTGGGGTGAACTACTCCTTTAACACTCAAAACACAAAATATTTTTTTGATTTTCATACACTAATTGAAAGCTAATTATGAATCCTAATATGGAATTTGTAATGAAGCTTGTTAACCAGACAAGTTTTTTTTCCCTCATGTTCCATCACTGAAAATGCTAAAGAAGGTTTTTTTCTTTTTTCTTTTTCAAATATCAGCACAAATGAAATGCATGGCTGCTTGTTTTCTGTTATATAGGATATTTTTCAGCATTTCAGTCCTTTTTGTCTACGCACTACGAATCCTTATTTGACACCTGAAGCCAGCTGGGTTCTGGAAGCTTGCTGATTCAGATTGAGTTTGTCTTATGGGTGTAAAAGCACAAATAAAAAAGGCTGAATGTGTTTTCACTGAGATTTAATGTAAAAATAGATGACTACAGTCCATTCGCACTGTCAGCTCATGGTTAAATCATGCATTGTACATCTCTCATTATATACTGTACGTCTGTCAAAGATAAGCCTCCGCACATGGAAAAGGAAAAGCCAATAGCACAATTGATGTTTTAGATAAACTTCATTTGCTGTTTTCAATGCACTGCTGTTTTAATACATTTGTTTTGTTAATTTGAGACAGCTTTGAAGGGATCAAATGGGTTGCAGTAGAGTTATTCTGCTAATCACAGCAGTTCAAAGTGAATTTTATGTTAAGGGCACGTCATGTTTGTTGCAAAACTATAATTTATTCCATTTAAGCTACAGAGAGCTCTGTCGTGTTTTAATGATAGATTTTGTTTGAAAGTCCTCTGTGGTGTATTGGTTTGTTTATATGTGGACATGTCATTGACACTGACATTAAACTATCTAGAAAAGGTCAGTAGTGACAAGGAGTATTTTTGTTTGGATCTTCTTGTGAGATGTAGGTTGTGACCTAATCATGTAGAGTTTAATATGAAGATTTTGATTTGAACCAAATCATGTCATATCGTACTCTGCTTTCCTTTAACACTTGCCATATTTCATATATGTATAAATCCTGGAATGACTTTTTGACACATGTCCTTTGTTTCACAAAGAACGTTTCCTAGAGCACAGTACAATATGTCTTGGGGAGGATTTTGAAAATTAAAAATACAGTAAGGTTTTGTGAGAACGATGTTTGTGTGCACAAATACAGTCTGATATTTTCAAATGTGTTCAGTGTGTTGTTTTTATGCGTGAATGGGTTTTGTTCTTTTATAATGATGGAAATATTTGTTGTAACCAGTGTGTGTGTGTGGGGGGGGGGTTTACACTAAAAAAATATTAATATAAAATATTAATAGGTGAAAAGCTTAAACTTAAAGAAATGTGCCTTTGCAACTAACCAAAATTATTATTTAAATTTACTACTGGAATTAAAATGTATTAAAGATATATAAATATATATCAGGAAACATTTATATAAATAAATAAATCTTTTATATGTATATATTTATATTTATTTATATATTTTTTATTATTTATTTATTTACTTATCTTCACATTTGAGGAAAAAAATAAACTAATAATTGTTAATAAAAAGAATTAAACTGGAAATATGTGATCCTGCACCACAAAAACGGTCATAAGTAGCGGTAAGGGTCAAAAATATTCATTTTTTAGACCCAAAATCATTAAAAATATTTAGTAAAGATTATGTGCCGTGAAGATATTTTGGAAATGTACTTATGTAAATTTTTGATTAGTATTATGCATCACTCAGAACTTTATTTGGACCATTTTAAATACGATTTTGATTTTAGGTCTTTTTTTGCACCCTCAGATTCCAGATTTGTTGTATCTCAGCCAAACAATGACCTATACCCTAACAAACTATACATTAAATGTGCCATAGAATGCATTGAGAGAATATTTTAAATTGTTCTCTGATATGTACATAGAAGGTATGTAGCTTAGGTA
>JAUMHQ010000085.1:5026052-5039609 GCA_032361165.1 Enteromius paludinosus
GTGTTTGAGACTCACAGTGTGTTATGTCCATGTACTGAACTGTTATTATTCAACCATGCCAAGGTCAATTCAGTTTTTCATTCTATGGCACCTTTAATGAAAAGCATATTTATACAGCTTTCAGATGATGAATATATCTCCATTTGAAAACTGGTATGTGGTTCAGTGCCACACACATTAAAATAAAAGCTCATTAGTATTATTGTAGTATTTACAGATAAATACTACAATAGTATATGAATAATACTAAATCAACTGCTTGTAACACCCCTCTCAATTTATTTTCTTCCCTAAAATCACTCATGTTTATTTAAACACTGATATATTGATATATTGATCTCTTCTTTGTCCTTGGGGTCGTTCCTGGCATCTGTAAACAATTACTTTTATGGTAGACTACATAAATTCAGCACATTTCTGCTAGGCTTGAGCAGGTTTGTCCTTCTGGATCCAAAATGATACTTTTGTGTACAGACCTGGGAGCAGGTTAATCCAAGTGCACATGAGCACAAGTAATCTAAATTTCTTGTTTCATTCCCTTTTTTTCCTTTTTTTATCTACCCTTTCCTGGAAGTCCTGCATAGCACTTATGGGAAGAATTAGAAATGGGGAAAAAAAAGAATCCAAACTACCCCTTCTCTTGTGGAAAGAAAGAAGTGAGCCAGCAGAAAAGGTCTATTTAAACAGCTGTACTCAAGAACTTCCTCCTACAACTAAAATAACATTTCATTTTCACACTGATTGTGTCTGGCACTCTGAGGTAAATGTCTATATTTGTGCCGAAGGCTTCCTGCATAAACAAGGCTGTAGTGAAAGGTGAGCATGCAGGAGGCTGTGATTTGATTTACTGAATGGCCACAAAAAAGTCTTGGGCTTATGTATTAGATCCAAAGCATTAAGAAATGTCATGGCAGTGTGTGCTGCGTGCTTTAATGAAGTCCTTGGTGGGTGGACCTCAGCCTCTGGTTTGCTGATTACATACATTTATCTTCATGTGGCCCTGAGGTGAAGCAGGATGTTTCGGCAGTACGTGAGAAACCACACAACCTCACGGTACCCATCAAGTCCCTCACTTCCTTATCCTCACGTACGTTTACATCAGCCATTGTCCTGTCAGCCTTATATTTTTAAACTGGGATTACTAACGATGAACATACAGCATAGCCTACTTGACTCGAACTAAATTCCCCGGATAAATGTAGTCGTGATGTCTTATTGCTTTCAGATAGCTAAGTCCCTTTAAAGTTTTCTGAAGGCTTTGGTCATATCGCATCAAAAATACATTCCGTTCATCATGCACGATCATCTCAAAGGATTTAACTAGGTTCTGCCAAGTTAAGATTTAAGTTAAACATTTTTTTTTCTCACACATCCCTTAAAACCTAACTATCTAGTTGCTACTTAGGCTAATTAGCCTTTTTGTACACACTTGTTTTATTTTAATTATTATATATTTTATTATTATTATTATCGTATAATACCAGTGGTAAGTAGATTCATTCATTAATGCATTGTGGCATCTATTTTTATTTATTTAATATGTTTATTTTACATTAGACTATTTCTGTCTTATTTGTCAAGCTTGGTTATTTATGATAGGGTACTGGCTAATCCATCTTAACTTTTATTGTAACTGCAAGGACTACGAAGAATGACAGCGTGACAGCGTGATGAAGAAGTTACCACCCACAGGGGTCTTGTGGGGAGGGAAACATTATGTTTAATGTACTTTGCATAGCTCGGATAGATCAAACCACGAAACCCAATCAGGCGTGGGTCTCTCTCGCGCACAGCTTGTGAGTGTCATTGCGAAAGCGCGCGCACTTGTCTGTGGTCAACACAACTCCACGGCGCGGAGATAAGCGGTGTTTTACCTCACCATTTCCTTGACCAGACACGTTCAGAGTAGTGCATTTGTGTATATATTACTTGGCCGGGGTGATAAAAACGCGTGGTACGGTTTGGTCTGTACTCGGTTTTGCGGGTGGACATGACAGATGACAGAATGCCTGCGGAGAAAGCTACAACTCAGGTGCGCGGCGGAAACATGCGCATGTGAACAGCTAAAGTGAGTAACAGTTCGTAAAAGTATGTTTTCTTGTAAAGTTTAACTAACAACGTATTGAACTTTGTGAGCCTTTTGGATTTTGTAACTTTGTCAGCCTGTTAGTCACAGGGAGACAATAGCACCTGTATTGTTTTGCACATATAAAGTCATCGTTTTTATTAATTAATGTCAAAATCAATGCTCATCTTTTCTAATTTTACTGTATATTATTTAAAGTGGTCATAAGTAGTTCACATGACAAGCAGTCAGCAGTCTCAAGCAATGTGACATATTCATATGATGCAATAACATAATTTAAAGGCACTTTTTCTCATTTTCTTAAATTAAAAAAAAAAAGTATTATAATATTCATGCACTTTTAGGACCTAATTTTAACTGTATAAATATTGTGTTTCTTTTTAAATTGCTATATATATATACATCTCAAGGCCATAAAGGTTGACTAAAAAGGGAAAATGTGTAATGAACACTTTATCTTATAGACAAATACAATTCTTAAAGATTTTCATTAATATTTGAAAAATTTCATATAAATGCTGTTTGCCAGCTAATATAACATCCATATATAAAATGATACAGAAAGCTGATGTAATTTACAAGCTAGCCTAGATAAAGCATCCTTGTCGGTTGTTTGTCATTAAATGTATGGTTGTTAATCAAGTTGAAAATAATTATCAAGAATTCTGCCACAAATATCTCGTAATGTTTCAGACATCGTTTCTCTGTTTTGTAAATGTTTCAACATTCCTCTAAATCTCGAGTTGTTCTTAAGAAAAAGTTTCTGTAATCAGCAATGTGTTGATGTTATTGAAATGACTTGTGATGTAGTTACCTGGAAACGTGCTTCCTTAATACACTAGAGTTACGCTACAATGACCAAGATAACTGTTAAGCATGCTTTCTGAATGACAAACAGGCGAGCAGTACATGCTTATCATAGTCCCCAAACCCTAAGCATCATTTCCTCTCACACAGAACATGCTTGCTGGGCTGTCAGATACAGTATTTCCACACTCCCACCCTTTTTTTTTTTAAATACAGATGTGCATGACGTGACTCGTGAGGGACTTTGTATGTTCTTTTTAGTCTGGCCATCAAATAGTTAATATTATGATACCTCACAACGGTTTAACCGGTTACGGGAAGTACCTTGTCTTAATGCACAGGAAGTACGTTTTAAACTGATGCATGCAAAAGTTGTTAAAACGCAACAAACCCGTGCTTTGGAAACATTTTGTCATTTTGTCTCTTGTAGGAGTCAACAGCCATACGATACTCACGCTGTGCTATAAAAAGCAAACAGCAACACTAAAACACAGAGGACTATAGAGTGACTATGACTTTAATCATCACATTTTTGTGCTTGATCAAACAGACCAGAGCTAAAAGATAAGAAATATCTAAAACAAAAATAAAAGATAATGTGGTCTACCATGGAAGGCATGTTGCAGTTAGTCAATTTATTCTAGATAAGCCTACACAAAACCACAATAAATGACCAAAACGCATCAGAGGATTGCCAGACTGATAACATATACAAACTTTTCTTAGATGATGTTGTTTTTTTTTAATCAATCCTAAACAATTCAGACTAAGATTTGTATTTTTAAGTCAAATAAAAGCAGCCTTGGTGAGCGTAAGAGACTTACAGATTCAACTTTTGAACAATGTGTTTGTTGGGATATAAAAGAAATGACTGATAATAATGATCATTTATTCATCCAATAAAGAAACTGACCATTTCATGTAGAAAGTCAATGAAACATGAAAGCAGAATCACATGAATGGGTACAAAAGAATACTTGTTCACAATGCTAAGCCAATAATAGCAAAGGCATTCCAAAAGTTCAACTGTACACATCCTAGAAACCAGTGAAGGAAGTTATGGCCTGGGTCTTGTGATAAATAGCAGGCATGCACAAATATTTCATTCGTATTTGTGGAGTCTTTCTTAAAATAAAAGCTTATTGTTGGATTTAACCTCTCGTCTTGATGGAGACCTCCTGTTTGGGAGATGGACTGAAGAAGTTGATCTTTTATTGTGCAATATGATTGTTTGTGTATATAATCAAATGTTACATGCTTGCATAAATATTGTTACCTAATCTATATTTCCTTGTAACTTGCATGTTATGATAAGAGGTTAAATGTCCCTAGACAGTGTGACTCTTTCATTGTGCAATATGATTGTTTTTCTCTACAGTGTAAGAAGTCCCAGTGAAGGTCTACCAGAGATGCTTTATATGCAGTCTAGTAGCTGTTTCCTTTAAGGCGTTCAATGAAGTGCTGAGCTGGACCTAAGGGACATGCTGGTGATCGGGTAAATCAAGATTTACAGAGGGTTGCCTCCACTGACCCTGCAGTCAACTCAGTGACCCCCACAGTGGTTTAGCAGCTGATACCAGGTTATTTCTATCCCCTCTTTCCATTAAAACGAGATATCATTCATTCAAGAGGAATGGTGGGATTGGCTAGTCCTCACACCTATTGCTGGAGCCATTGAGTGACGGAGTGAAGTCCCACCGAGCAATTATCGGGAGCACAACTATGTGTGTCTCTGAGGATGTCCTTTCACACCGGTTGATGGCACCATGTCTTCACTCGTCTACATTGTTCTTGAGCTCCTGATTGCGGTTTTGGCCGTGGCGGGGAATGTTTTGGTGTGCTGGGCCGTTTGCCTCAATAGTAACCTCCAGAGCATCACCAACTTCTTTGTGGTGTCGCTGGCTGTGGCGGACATCGCAGTGGGACTCCTGGCCATCCCGTTCGCCGTCACCATCAGCACGGGCTTCTGCAGCCATTTTCATGGGTGCCTCTTCATTGCTTGTTTCGTGCTGGTCCTCACGCAGAGCTCCATCTTCAGTTTGTTGGCCATCGCTGTGGATCGGTACATCGCCATCAAGATCCCATTGAGGTGAGTGAATGGTTCTGTTGTGAGTTTCAGGTAATAGGTGAAGGTAAGAAGAGGATTACTGATCACATGATTGCTGAACTTACAGTCACCATATAGTTTATTTGTAGTTTACATGTTTTGATAAGAGGTTACAGGCTCCTAGACTGTGTGACTCTCCCTACCTTTCTCTTGATAATGACTTGATAATGAGCACAACATGAACTGCAATTCCCTAAGATACATGTAATTTTCCCTTCAATCATTCTTTATCTGCTAGCTGTGAGGGGATTTCTTCAGTAAATAGGAGTCATGCAGCTTCACATTCTTGACAAATGTTTCAAGAATAGTTCCTTTGAGTAGAGCCAAATCAATAATCAATACTTAATTTGGCACCATGTTGTTATACAGTGACATACAAAGAATGTAACAAATAACTAGCTTGTTACAAACCTTTCAGATCTATCTTAATAAGACTTGGATACATCTTTGAGTCTAAGCCTAGGGGATTTTCAGCTGTTATATTGTCTATCTGTTGTAAATCTTAGGTCTGATCCCTTAAGAAAAAAATAACTGCACACCTCTGCACAATAAACCACATGATTTGTGGTATCATTTATTGTCTGTAGCACAAACAGTGTGGGAGTTTAATTCTTAGGTTTAGTTTTTTTTCAAAGATATAGTGAAGTACATGAACTCTTTACTTAGTGATTAAAATGCATAGCAAAAAAGTAGTATTTACTGCTAATTATATCTCAGTCCAGTGATATTTATCAAAAAAGGGCTTCTTTAAACATAATTGCCTTAGGATGTAAAGGCAACCAGTGTAGAGTCTTTAACGTAGTGCATTTTGCATCGTAATGGTTATTCTTAAATGGCCTGGCCCAGCAGCTCTCAGGCACACTTTTCAGTAGCTGAGAGGTGTGGGGCTTTACCACCCGCCTGCATACAGGGTGTGATGCACATTTCTGCTCATGGTGTAGATTGAGCATTGTAAGAGAACAGCAGTGACAGTAAAAGCCCCGGCAGGTGTTGATTACATAAGGTCTGCCGGCTTCCAGTCTCTGTGGGTGTGTGAATGAGGTACCAGTAGTACTGGAGCCCTGTAAGTCCTCTGGGTTTAATGAGGCAGCCCCTGTTGTTCTCGATGGGCCTGATGTAAGCCCAAGGATTTTGAAACAATTGACATTTGACCACCGTTTCCAACTGTTGCCCTTGGCAAAGGAAACATGTAGCAGGACTGTCTGCATGATGGGATGTTTGAAATGCATAACGTCCCTGTATTTTGCACAGCTGTATTCCAGACTGATGCTTGCCGATATTTATTATAACACCTACTGTAAGATTTAGTTCTAGGTTTTTCAACCAGTGATCTCAGTATTGTATTGTTTTTAATTGAACTTATAAAGGTTTACAGTTTATTTATTTATTTTTTTATGTATTTGGGGTGAGTAGGCATTAATATTCAGTCCTTTGTGCGTAAGCAAACCAAACACATTAGTAATTAAGTAAAGACTGCGATACCTATTCAACATCCTTGCAAAAATGCTTTTCCAGCTGAAAACCCTGTTTTAATGAAGCAGTTTAATTCTTCTCATGGTTTTATAATAATATAACTGAAAAGGTTAAGTCGTACAAAAACAAAGCCTACAAGTATTATTTTAAAAATAGGCACAATGCAGGTGAAATTTATGCTTCTTATTAGCACATATCCTGGTATTTTCTACTTTGGCAGCAATTACCAAAGCTTACCACCCAAACAATGGACATTTCCCAGGAGCAAAGTCAGTGCATGCATGTGTGGATTTGGGGAAAAAATTGTGTAGTGTTTACCTACTGTGTCCGCACAAAACAATACTTCCCACGATGGACTTCAGGAAACATCAACATATTGTTTGAGGAAGATAGAGTTGTAATTTATGACCAGACTTTGCATGCATATCACTATATAGTGCTCCATAGGATAATACCCACAAAAATAGTCTTGGTCGTCTCATGTCTGTTTTTGTTTTCTCTTGCTAAGGTACAACAGCCTTGTCACAGGCCGAAGAGCCAAAGGCATCATTGCGATATGCTGGATACTTTCATTTGTCATCGGTTTGACCCCCATGCTAGGCTGGAACAGTCAAGTCGCCGCAAGCCACAACAGCTCTTGTCCTCAAGGTATGACGGAGTGCCTGTTCGAGAAGGTGGTCACCATGGGTTACATGGTTTACTTCAACTTTTTCGGCTGCGTCTTGATTCCGCTACTTCTCATGCTGGCCATCTATGCACGGATCTTCATGGCCGCCCGTCACCAGCTCAGACAGATGGAGCAGAAACTAGTACACTTGCAAGGACCCGACCACAGGGAGGGATCCTCATCCCGGACCACACTGCAAAGGGAAGTCCACGCGGCCAAATCTTTGGCTATCATCGTGGGCCTCTTCGCTGTATGTTGGCTCCCTTTGCATATTATTAACTGCTTCACACTGTTCTGTCCACTGTGTGCTCGACCTCAGGACTGGGTCATGTACCTGGCCATAATGCTTTCACATGCTAATTCAGTAGTGAACCCGTTTATATACGCCTACCGAATACGTGAGTTTAGATACACCTTCCGAAGGATCATCCGACGGCACTTCCTGTGGAATGAAAACAGACTGGCCACTGGTAACAGCAACAGCATGGCTGCCTCTTCTGCTGCGGTCAGTGTGATTGAGACTTCTTGCCCAGTGTCAAATGGCTATGTGTTGGACGCCAATCCCATTCCTGGCATGGTTTCCTGTGACAAATTTACAAAGCAAATGCCACCAAAAAACAAGGCTCAAACGGAATTCCAAGACTTAGGATACAGTTTGAATGGAACTTTGGAACATTCCTTTCCCGCCAATTCCGCTACGATTTTCTCATTACATACCGGGGAGGAAGTTCCTTCAATCAGGGACCATGTAGAAATCATGACTGTAAAAGACTGCAGTGCTATTTCTAATGTACATGTCAAATGTTTGGTACCCATAAGGACAAGCAACTCATCTGATCTTGCAGAAGTGTCATGACACACACTTCCACAAGAGTTTTTCCCACAAAAAAATACCTGAATGAAGCTTGTTTCAGTCTTCACGAAGCTATCACTGATCTGAATTGCTAGTGAGTCTAACTTCACTTACAGTACTATTGAGGGTCAGGAAAGATAAAACTATGTGAGGATCACATAGCTCCTGTGGGAACCCTCACTACACAAATTCCAGGAATTCCTACTCGTCTTTGCCGTCAGACGGCCCTGATGGTGTTTCCAGATTTTTAGACCTCACAAAGAACTTGTTTGCTGACATTGTCAAGCATTTCCAAAGCGTATATGTTTCCTAGGAGCTTTAGTAAAAGAGCACTGTTTCCTGGTCAAAGTGGGAGAGGCATAATAGATTAAATCAATATTCTGGGGAATTCAGCTAAATCTGTTATGACCGTGCCATAAAAGAACTTGATGTGTGGCACATTTTAAAGAGGTTTCATCTTCCTGTTCTTTTTTAGTGTGTTTGTCCAAGCTGGGAACATGTACAGTCAATGCAACTGCCAGAGCCTGTAGTGTTTTAAAACATAGGGCTGCAAGATTTTGGGAAAAAAAAAACCAGATTTGCTATGCTTGTTCGTAGGGTTGCACAATTTGGCCAAAAATGTGAGATTATATATCCATATGACTATATAATAATGATTATAATAATAAAAGCATGTTATTAGGGACCTAAACTGGAGTTTTCTGGATTTGCTGTCAATCAAGCTCCTGAAAACACCGGATCATGAGCTATTTGCGTGTAAAAGGACACAGTGCCACGCTTCACTCTGAAACTATACAGTGCAGTGTATATGTATTTATATTAATATATGTATTTAATAAAATCGCAGCCTTTGCATTTTGATAATTTGCTATTTCATTTCGTTTCATGCAGGCCTATTAAAACATGACCAAACATGATTGTAAGCATGTGTTAATATTTTAAGAACTGTACTGAATAAAACAAAGCTACTGTATACTGAATTGTGCCTAAATAGAATTTATGAATAGTGATGTGTTTGATTAGAATCACATGCAGACATCAATTATCCATTAAATCAATATCAATAAACAGCTAGATTAAGTCTGTGCGACCTCAAGTGACTTAGTAAAGTGGATTCTTATTATAATGATCAAACAATGATCACAACATAATGATTAGGGATCATACAATTGAGAAGGTAGGACAGTGCTGTTTAATCCCCTCCTCTGACACGCATGCATACGAGTGCAATCGTGGACTCCGACACAGACCAGCAGCTATGATTTAATTTACAGAGAGACTGCTGACGCCAGCAGCTGGCCTAATGCAAGGGTAATCAAATGAAGGGTCATTTGATGATCCCTTAAACTGGACCATTACACTTCCTTTTTCCTCATTAAAAAGGTTTTTCTTGCACTGTGTACACCATGCATGTATCTGACACATGATACATTTCTGTATGTGTAACTGTCCATTTATAGAAGCAGCAAGAGTGACCATTCATAAAAATGGAACAACTGAGCTAGACTTCCCACAAATTCAATATTGCCTCTATATTTGGCCTATGTTGAAGGATCAGGACCTGTCATCAACACATTCATCATAAATAATCAGACATTCTGATATATATATTATATATAGCTTCATGTATGTTATTTAATAAAGATATAGATAAATTGCGTTTAATATATTGACTTTTAATTATAATGGGAATTCACATTAATACTGATCAAAATACAGCAATATATACATTATACATATATATATATAAAATATGAATCTGGTAATAGTATTTCAAATATTGCTTATAAAATAAATATCAAAATCCAAATCATTGTATGCCAGATTATACTAATTATAATCATTACAACAATAAAAATTAAAGAAATGGAAGCTCTTTCCTTTGCTTAAAAGATTGTGTAAATGTGTCCAGCACCTGGTTATAGTATCAGTTCAGATCTTGTGGTTTGTTGATTCTAGCTGAGAAATGTCAGTCAGCTCAGCAGTGGGATGGTTTGATTTTGTGTTGAGAGCACCATTCTTTAATGAGACGGATGTTCTTTACAAAAACGCATCTCTTGGCTTACGCAGTTATTTATCTTGTTCCATCATGAATGCTTGTAGTGTAAATCAGCTGGGAGTGAAGCTAACAGACTGTCAGCTTGTCACATAGATCAGTAGCAGCTGGCAGGTTCATTCTGCTGCTAAAATGAGCTTTGAAGACATCGCTGAGAGTTACTGTGCAATCAACAGACACATCCTCACCCATTCCACTATGTCACTGTTTGTAATGGGTTGAAT
Organism: Enteromius paludinosus; assembly: GCA_032361165.1. NCBI lineage: Eukaryota > Metazoa > Chordata > Actinopteri > Cypriniformes > Cyprinidae > Enteromius > Enteromius paludinosus. Next base: position 5,036,326 of record JAUMHQ010000085.1, read on the forward strand.
TTACTTTTTTTTTTTTACTTCTTTTGTGGATTCGATGCAGGTGATATTCTTCTTCAGAATGTCAGGTTCAAGCTCATGAGGGCAGTTTCAGGTCACAGAATGTGACTCTGTTGAGACAGTTTGATAAACAGTTACAATGTTAATGCCTGTTAATGTTTTTAGTTTTTTTCTGTTTTACCAATGATAAAATTCCTTAGATAACATATTGTAACAATAAATAAAACAAAATAAATAAAGCTAAATATCTTTGACCACCATTTAACCATTTCGGTCCTATTAGTTTTACCACTTCCCTTAATTTTGGGGAAATAGGAACATTCAATTAATAAACAGAATCTGCAGACGTAATGTACTTCCTGTGTTGGCTCGTCAGTTCAGCCCATTTTGAACAGGTCTCTTGTTCTGTCGTGATTTACAGACAAAGAGGAAAAGACTACTGCTAAGAATAGACACAGAATCAGTCTATCAAGCACAGGATGACAGAACAAATTTAGACCGTATATTGCTGCCTTGCACAATGTCTCAGACAAGAGCAATGAATCTTAAGCAGACAAATTACTTCTCAAAGTTTTTTTACCCCCTCCATTGTTCAACAATGTATTGTGTATATGTGGCAGAGCATAAAATGTAATTGTTTCAGAATCATACGTGAAAGCTGTGTCAAATGGTGTATTTCGTGCACAGAAATAAAGATGTTACATTTTTTAAATTCAATTATTGCATGCAGAAATAAATGCTGAACACTAACTGTAACAGCTCGACAAAGACGTCTGAGTTTCTTGAAACTATTGACGTTTTGTTAAATTATTGAATTTAATGACATTGTTTGGGATAAACACACAATTCAATACTGCCCTCTTGTGTAATTCTGAGGTGTCTGATGCTTGTTTACATTGACCTGAATTTTACTTCGTAATAAGACTTCAACTCCCAAAATGCAACAGGGTTTCAGGAAAGGGCGGGGCTTCTACTTTCAGCTGCATTGTGGGAGCGGGAAAACGCCGCAAATACTCACGTTGTTCAGCCTTGAGGTTCTCTACGAAGCTGTTACTGATACAAGGTACTTCAATGTTTTATGACACGAACTTATTATTTGTAACCTATCGATTCATCGTTCACTAATAGTATACGTTTCTGTTGAGACTTGCATTCTGTTGTATGCTTTAGCGGAACAACGGCCGTTCCGGACATTCATTGTTTGCTTGGTTTATGTGCTCGACTCGTTTGAGAGCTATATAGATATTCATGTATATTAGTTAGCTTTGTTATTTAAGTCAGTATAAGCTAACCGTTTTAAATACCAAAACTGAATGGTTTTTATGACGTTCCATTTTGTGCGTGGATATGCACAGAACATGATTCATGAACGAATGATTCTTATGAGCCGGTTCCTTTTTTTGAATCTAAATAAAGCGGGACCAACTGAACCCGTATCCCGAATGAATTGTTCGAATGAATCGGTTCTTTTCAAGTGACTCACACTAAAAGAATCACAATTCTATCTGAACCATTTCACTTCTAGCTATTGCTTCCGTAATGTGTAATTAAAAACTGTTAGTGTTAATTATTTTTTTTGCCTTCAGGTTAAAAAATGTCTATTGGTGTCCCTATCAAAGTCCTGCATGAAGCAGAGGGTCACATCGTGACCTGTGAGACAAACACGGGTGAGGTGTACAGAGGCAAACTGATCGAAGCAGAGGATAACATGAACTGCCAGGTACTGCTAAATCACAATTCACATTTACTTTAAACGTAAATAAATATTTGCAAGGAGCCTTGAATAATGAAACTAACTGGGCTTATGTTTTATTGGTATCAGATGTCCAACATTACAGTGACCTATCGAGATGGGAGAGTGTCCCAGCTGGAGCAGGTATACATTCGTGGCAGTAAAATACGCTTCCTCATTCTGCCCGACATGTTGAAAAACGCTCCCATGTTGAAGAGCATGAAAAACAAAAACCAAGGTGCAGGAGCTGGAAGAGGAAAAGCTGCTATTCTCAAAGCTCAAGGTTTGACCTTTTTATGGAACCTTCTCGACAGTCATTTCAGTTATGCTGTGTGTTTTTCAGTCGTTGAATGTCAAATGCTTTTCAGCCACATTAATTATTTGTAGAGTCCAAAATAATTTTGTTGGAGCATCTAGTACATTTTATTGCTCTTAGCAATTAAAGCGAAGTGACCTTCAAATATAAATATGTAAATGCTAAATTACATAGCAATAATGCAATTAACTTAAACGTCTTTAAAAGCACTGAACACTGTTTATCATTGCTTAATGCTTTTCATGGGAAACGCATAAGATGAAACCACTAACCGTTTGTCTTTTGTTTGCAGTCGCAGCCAGGGGCCGAGGTCGAGGAGGGCCAGGAGGAAGGGGAAATATTTTTCAGAAAAGACGATAATGTGAATCCTGTTTCAATCACTGTCTTTTTGTACAGTTTTCTTTTCTTTAATGTGAAATTGTGTGCGCTTTTTTTGGCGGTTTGGTAAAATTGGTGATGTTTTGTTAATTTTTGCAGCAGTTTTCACTTTTGTCCTGTAATAAAGTTGTCTGTTTTATAAGTGCTGCTAAACTATTCCTTAATTGTTTCTCATTGCATTTATTGACAGATAAAAATCTAAACGACTCGACACTCAAAGCTTGCTTTATTTTGGTCCGAATCAGAGAAATAGTTGATGTTGGTAGAAATTAAGACATTTTACTTCTTTCTTTCTTTATTTCTTTTATGCTTTTACTCTTGTTTCAGTTACAAAAGTCGAAGTATTGAATGAAAACAATTGAATGAAAGCAGTTTTTTAATGTATTTAAAAGTGTTTGTAAATAGAGGAAATGACATGAAGATTTATCAAAACAGCTTCCAAACTTAGAATAGGTTCATTCATGTGTTTTTTTTTTGTTTTTTTTATGATAGAATGTTGTTTTTTAAAAAAGAAAAAAACCTCGCCGGTTGCTTCAGACTCTTGTCTCTCGCTGATGCTTATAGCAAAAAGTGCTTAAGCTGTTTAAATTAAGTTTTATACCTGTTTATATAAAGTCATTAGTCATCTGCAATGAGTGAAATTTAATTGGCTTAGTAAAAATTGTACTTCATGAAATCGTACCCATCAAATGCATTTTTTTTGTTTTTTTTAATGAATTATTCCCGGTTTCACAGACACAGCTTAGCCTAAACCAGGATTAGGTCATAGTTCAATTAGGACATGTACCCCCAGTTTCACAGACAAGGTTTAAGCTAGTCCCAGACTAAATTGCATGTTTGAGCTGTCTCAGATGAAAATAT
>JAUMHQ010000085.1:5039709-5055150 GCA_032361165.1 Enteromius paludinosus
TAATATTTTCTTATAAGGCATTTTTGTAAAAGTTGCTTAAATATCTTAATCTAACTAATGCCTAGTCCTGGTTTAAGTAATTTTTCTAAACGCACCTTTGAAAAAAGCATTACTTAAGTGTGCGTCTTAAGACAAAACAGGCATTGACATGTTTTAAGATCAAGTCAGTGCAAGTTTATTTGAGATTAAACAGCTCAGATTTATATTTTAGCCTAGGACTAGGTTTAACCCTAGTCTGTGAAACCGGGGGACTGTATCAAAATGCAGTCGAGTAATGGTGTAGGTATTAGAGAGAAGCACAGCGATGAAGTTCAATTGAAGCTAATGACCCCCTGCTTGTCTGTTGAACGTCGACGCAGTTCCTCGTGCGGCCGCCAGATGTCGCCACTCCTCTCACATTCACTTGCAGCTGAAGCACCTCCGCTCCGTCCCCCGCTGCCTGCACATCATACCATATCATAAACCGCTACCATTACTGCCAGCGAGCTAACAACATACCCTTCAAAAACAGGATCTTACACACGGCCGAGGTAAGGACGCAACACTGAACCAACGCCTCCTGTTACACCTCTGCAGGGCGACTCGCGTGAACATGCGTGATCACAATGATTTTATTAATCCTCGGCTGGATTTTCCAAACATCTGTTTCGTAAGAGATGCGTTAGCCAGCTTTAGCAAAATAACAAGCAGCCTTAAAATTGTTCTCCAAACGGAATCTGCTCATCGAGCCAGTGTCAGTGTTTACATGAAGCTTTTACAGATAATATGCGTGAAATTGCGTTGCATGGCAGGAGTGATCGAAGCCAATACACACATAATATTCACACAAGATCAGTTTGGTTATTGAGAAGTTAGGTTATACTGAGAAATAGGAGCATTTTTAGTTTTATTAAGGTGATTTTAAAGTAACATTTCTAAGCATTCAGTACGACAATGTGTCAGAGAATTGCTAAATTAATTGTAATTCATGCTGGGAGAGGATTGATGATAAAACAGGGTTGACAGCTTTAAGTTCAAGTTGATATTTTTAAGGTCGTAAAACTGCAAAGTGTTATTATAAGGAGAATGTAATGCTGATATTTCAACAAATATCCACTTTTCGATTTTTAAACGTTTACCATACATGTCAACAGAGTTGAATATTTATATTACTACTAACAAAAGTAACAAAAAGACAAAAAAAATACTTAAGGTTTTCTTATTTTTATATGATAAATTACACTAGCAGATCATTTTTGTATTGGACTATATATTAGGCTTTCATGTGTTTTATAATTAATACAATTTTGGCTAATATTACAAATGTATATTATTCTGTGTAGCGAGGTGTTGGACAGACAGGAGTGGTAAAAATGACTCATCTTTATAAAGATGGCATCATCTATTAAGTGTTAAAGTCATTTTATCCCACATATGTATTTGAGAGACAAAAATGGCATCTGTTTTGTAGAATGACCCAGTTACCAAAGAATTCAGCATCCTTAATTCATTTTCACCCTGTTTGTTTGACAGTTGACATGCGTAACCCGTAAAATCTGGCTGTGTATCAACATCTTACTGAGCTGCCTGCCTAGACGGTATTTATGGGCTCCAAAGGAACATGCAAAACGTTCACTTGTCCAAAAATGCTGTCTAGGTTTTGACAGCTGTTGTGTGATTTTATCCATGTGGGTAAAATGAAAGGATATATGTGCATACAAGTACATTAGATGTCAGTTGCAAATGGTATTTTGCATCCAGTGACTTGTTTTCAGGTTGCTTGGGTCTAAAATAGTTTGCCTTGTTTGGACAGAGTGGTATAAGAGAGTCTCTGGAGGGCTTTTCCCTGCTGAATGAGCCATTGGGTGAGCTGGATAAATTGTTTATTTATTTTCCAGGCCTCATGTGCAAAAATGTGATTGAGGTTGGCGTAATTACTTTTCATTTCTTGGTTTATGGAACGTGATCCGATGCAACTAACAGCCAACGCAAGGTTTGGCAAATATCCACCGACTTGTATTAAGTGTGGCAGACATTTTTTGTTTTTAAACTGCTTGCAAATTCAATATAACCTAGTGCCAGAGAAAACGATTTCACAGTTTTCAGTAATGCACTTGCAATAGGAGTCTATGGGACAAGAGATTTCATTGGGATAAGGACCTTGCTGGGATCTTGCTTTTACTTCCATTGTAAAGGCCCTGAAGTACTTATGGCAAAGTGCTTCTCATAAAAACACGAAAAACACTGCCATTGGTGCTTTCAATTAGAATTACAACTTCAGTTCGTACTAGAAAGCAGCTTTTTACTCATGTCTGACCTTGACGGACTGAACAGAGCTGAACTGAGCCCAGAAGGCATTGAAGAACCATTTTGAGTTCCCCAAAGAGCCCTTCAGTGAACTGTTCTTAAACTAACCATTTCCTAGTGTGAAAACTTTTTTCATGGATGTTAAGCGGTCTTCAAAAGGGTCATCGGTTTTCCATTTTCCACAAGTTGATATGATTCTTTAGGGTATGATTCTAAGTGGTAGACCATGTCAAAAATAGCTCTGTTTACAGCGAACCATTTTGGTGCATGTGCCTTTAAATGCTAAACCCTGGATTTTTATCATTACAGGGTGGTTGTGTGTATATATATGTCTATATCGCTCGATATATTATGCGCATCTCGTCAGTAAAGCTGGTTCTTTGATTAGCAGTAAATCTCTGTCACCTATTTTCATATGAAACATCACAGAGCCATAGATCACTGACAGGCTACTACCAACGAATAACTGGACGCTACATTACGTAGCTTGTCAGTGATCTACGGCTCTGTGAATGAACTGGTGCCTCATTTGAAAACAGCTGATGGAGATTTACCGCTAATCAAAGAACCAGCTTTACTGACGAGTTGTGCCTAATATATCGAGCGATATATCCCTAGTACCCGGACAAGACTAGGGTTGGGCGATGTCGGCCAATTTGGCATCGTACGATGTCTAATGTGAAACATCGCGATGGACGATGGCGCCGTAGGTGGGCGTGGTAACTAAAACAACAAGCCCCGCCCCATGACTGACAAAACAGTGTTCGCGCGAGCAGTGGTGCGCTCGCTTATTAATGGCATAGATTTGCCGCCATAGATTAAGTGTGTTTTTCGCGAGCTGGTTGCTGCTGCCGTGGCGGAATGGAGGATCGCGATGCCGGTGTTGTGTCGAATTTTGACTCCCCTCGTTGAAATCAATACTAATCTTAACCCCTCCCCTTATCTTAACCCCTCCCCCACACCTAACACTTACGCTGCGTCCGAAATCCCATACTTCTTAAGTAGGTACTACATTTAAAACCGAACGTACTACCTGACCGTTAAACAGTACGTTCTATATAGTATGAATGGGGGTAGTATGAATGGATCTCGTACGTACTACATCCGCCATATTGATGTTGTCACGTGTCACGCGTCGTCACAACGGCGTGACAATTTTAACTTTTAATAAGTCATCCGTTTATTTTAGATTGTGTTAAACAAGTTTAATTTAATCACAATAAACAACGTTTTCTTCCTGAGGTGCTTATACTTAAAATGAGCCACATCTCCACTTTCTGCCATTTTTTTTATATGACGCCTCCTCTCCCGGAGCCTCATGGGATAGGAAAGCTTCCATGATATGCCTACTGCAGAATTCGGGCGGAAGCGGTCATCCGGGTACTTCTTGCCTACTGAATTTCAGATACTATGAATTCGGACATACTACTCGCCTCGCATACGGTTTTTCACGTACTATATAGTAGGGAAGTAAGTGATTTCGGACGCAGAGTGTACCTACCAATACTAGGGAGTCATAATCTGGCAGGGGGTCAAAATTCGGCATTACACCGGCTCAGCATCGTGATGTCATCAGCGATGGACGATGGCATCGTCTATCGACCCAACCCTAGTCAAGACACATTTGAGTTTTGCATTCGATTACCCTTTTCAAGGAATCCTGTGCAAGTCATATACAAGGAATACAAAGAACCTTTATATTTAAGGTAACATAATCACGACAGAGAAATGGTAGTTGCAGTCTTACTTTGGCAAGCAGGTTTGAACTACTAAAACGAACTTCCTTTTGGCCTAAATATTGTTCGAAATGGCATCGCACCAGTTAATTCTTTGACTTCACTTGAAGTGCTGTTTAATGGGGCATTATTATAAAGCCAAAATCATTGTCTGTGGAGATCGACATCACCCCACAGAAGGTGTTGAGAGAGAGCTTAACCCGTTTTGTGCCAAAAACTTGTTTTTAAAGAGGCAGTATGTAAGACTGACAGCTAGCGGTTGAGATGGGTACTGCAAAAACAAAGGCATTCCACCCCGAAAAGGCACATTTCAGAGTGGAATTACTGGAGAAACTGAGATGTAAGCATAACATGTACATATCCTATTTTTTGGCATTTTGAAGAGTCAAAAACGTCTACTGCACCTATAAGTGTTAGCTAGGTTAGAGTCAGGTTGTAGATTATTCCTGCTTCCTCTTGTTCGCAGATTAGTACTTTGGTTTTTCCCTGTTATAGTTAATGTTTCGAAGAATGCTGAACACTCCAGATGGTCCCATACGGACAATCCTCTGTGGACCCCTTTCCCTGCGGATGGCCTGTGCATCCCACCATAATAAAGACAACTAGAGAGTGAAAAGTCATCTGGTGTAAGGATGCATCTGCTTGTTTCTAGGCTAAAACTGGTTTCTTGCTGAAGTTAATCTTGGGTAAGGACTCGTTGGATGTTTTTTTTTTTATGTGTTTTTGTGGAAACACTTTAATGCCTTGGTCCGTAGGGGTCCAAGGATTGTTTGAGTCCGAGTCTCCATAACAAATGAGTTTTGGTAGGATGGGCACGTGAAGGAGAAACACTCGCTTTGCAATCCATCAAAGATCGAAGTAGGTCACAGAAGAATGTGGAAACTGCTCTCAGATTAAAATAGCTCAGCCTACCATTGCAGTCAGGCCACATCTTGCCCGCATCTACTGTGAATTTCCTGTTCTTGAAAAAAGGACGTGATACTCTGTTTTGTTTTGTTTTTTGTTGCTTGTACCTGCCGAATGAGTTTCAGATAGTTGCCCGTCGCTCGGACTGGATAGTGACACATCCATCCCTTTGACTTTATGCACACTTTCATCACCGGCACCTGAGCTGACAAATGGGTCGGACATGACTGGCCGCTCTCTGTGCTCAGCTGGGCTGTCTCTTTGTCGATGAGGTAGACAGGAAGTCACTAACGCCGTCCGCATCAGAGACAGACCAGTGATTAAAATCTGATTTGATGTCAACGATTTGACCGTTTGACGATTAGTATCTTAAAATAGGTGATTTATTTGCTTGTGTGCAGCTTTATTAGTCAATGTTTACTAATTATAGTAGACCATTAGTGCTGTGGTGGTACAGTTTTGGATTTCAGATGTCAATACCATGATACTTTGCTACACTACTGAATGATTGCCTTAAGAGATTAGCCAGTAATCACTTATGGGCATTATTAAAGTTATGGCTTATGAAAGGTTAGTATTTTGGTTTTGGGAGTCCCAAACAACAGGTTTACATTTTATGCATAAATGTGAATAGTGCTTGTTTAACCACACAAAGGTTGACACTTCTATTATTATTAAGGCGTTCTGTGGTTTCTATCACGTGACTAGTTGGTTGTATTATGTTCTGGGTGATTATAAAATGGTTTGATTGAATGCTCTACCAGGTTTGAATGGAGATCTTTGAGAATAGAGGTTATTTCCAGTATGAAAGTGACATTTCGTTGTGTGTCATTTTTAGCTAGAAAGCTCAAATCCTCATCGGTGCATTCTGATTTAGGGTGAAAATGAGTGTCAGGGACGTAATAACTGGGGAAATGGATCCGGGAGGGGTCAAAGATGAGCAACGCTGAGAAAAATAGGCCTTTTTTCCTTCAGTGTTCTCGAATCAGGGAGAGAGAACACCGTCTTCCAGCTGTGTGGGTGTTTTGACAGGAGAACGCATGGAGGCCAGGGCCCCAAGATGATATTACAGCAAAAACATAAGTAGAGATTCGATCGCAGATGAAGAAATGACAGGGAACAACACCGAGATAGAGGAGAAAAACCAAGCTGCACTGGATCTCGAGCGATAGAAACGAGGGCGCGTGGAGGGGGTGGGCCAACCCACACAAGTTCTCCTTTCTGAACCCCTGAATGTCTTTTTATTGTACTACCTGCTTATATTTCTCTCATTCTGCGAGACCCACACCTCTCCCACACACACGCACAGAGTCTCCAATGTTCAGAAAATCGGCTTGCCAAAGAAACTACAGCTCTTTGCATGTAAATCATGGCTATAAGAAACGGAGGCTCAGAGCAGGATGGAGATATCTAATCTTTTTGAGCAGGCTTTACTTGAAGCATCTTATAAGCTTATTAGCTTTATTTAGTCGTGAATCTGTACAGGTTAACCATTTTCAGTGTAATATCACTTTATAACAATGACCTGACTTAAGGACAAAAAGGGAGGTTGAGTGTATATAGAGCAAAGGTTTTTTTGAGTCAAGGGTTTGTTCCCAATTAGAATTAGTGTCAGGGAAAAGGGTTTAAAAATTAGAAAATGTTGTATGTTAAGTTGAGGTATGTGTACATTGTGTGTGTGTGTGTGTGTGTGTGTAAAGATAGAGAGACAGAGAGATGGATGGATGGATAGATAGATAATATATACACAAACACACACACCTCACTTGAACACACAAAATACAGTTTTCTAATTTCTGTTTAGTTTAAAATTCTATAAAACCACCTGAAGGTGTACTGACATCATGGAAGTCATTCAATTTTATTCCAAGACTCAAGGTCCATTAACTATAAAAGAAAATGTTGCCAGATTAAAAATACTTAAATATATCATGATAATAAAAAGGTTCAGACTTGTGAAAGTCAAGGAAATAAAGAGAAATGTAGTTGATCAAATAAAAAAATGTAAACTATTTTTTTAAATATTGAGATCAATTTATAATTGGACACTAAACAATTGGATACTAGTTATTATATAAATATCAAATAATTATATAATGGGTGTAATTATTACATGATAAAAATAATATATAAAATAATGAGTGTTTAATGATTAATCGCAAATAATCCAAAATAAAAGTATTTGTTTTACTCAGTATATGTGTGTGTACTGTGTATATTTATCATAATAAATATAAATAAATGACATGCAATTATATATGCATATAGAAATATTTTGTGTTTGTGTATATATATATATATATATATATATATATATATATAAATATTTTGAAAAAAATAGTTATATATTATATAATGTGTGTATTTATATATGCATAATAAATATAGACAGTACACACATATATTATGTAAACAAAAACTGTTATGTTGGATGCATTTAATCGTTTGACAGCACTGCAAAGAATACATTATAAAATATTGGTGGTTGGGTAAAATTGGTTGTTTGGGATGGGATATACTGTATAGAATATTGAGAGTGCAATATCAGGAAAACTGTGGAAAAATAATAATTAAAAATGTGGCCATTTCCAAATGATCCTCAAAGTCAAGGAAATTAATTGGTCAAAATCGACATCTAACATTTCCCAACTCTGTTTTTCCTGCCAGGCGTTGATGGAGGGGCTACTGAGAGGTGTTTGGGAAGGACACTATGTTTCCCTGTGTCTCCTCCTGGCCCTCTTCTGATCCCCCTGCCACTCTGGGCCATGCTCCGCCCATTCCCCCGGTACAGCCGCCCAATCAGCCACTGCCTGACCTGCTGCGGAGCTGTGTCGTGCTCCCTTCCCCGTCCACGCACCTGAGCCCTTGTATCAGCGAGATGGAGTCCATGATTGTGGTGACGGAGTACGAGCCCAGTGGAGGTTCAGGGCAGGAGGGCGGAGAGGAGGAGGAGGTGGAAGACATGGACAGCTCAGAAACGCCCGAGCCAGCTTCGTCAGGTCCGGTCCCGCCCTTCCGCATGGCCTCCTGTGATCTTTTATCCCACACATTGGGCCGCCCGGAGGCACTCTTCCCAGAACCACAGGAGCACAGAGGTAGACTGAGCCTCTCCGACAGGAAGCTCTCTCTACAGGAACGCTCTCAGACGCTTTCGTCGCCCTGTGGTTCGCCGGGGCTGAACGGACGCTATATTTACCCATCGCTGCCCTACTCGCCAATCACCTCCCCTCACTCGTCTCCCCGCCTCCCTCGAAGACCAACCGTGGAGTCTCATCGTGTCTCCATCACAGACCTGCAGGTAGGTGGCCGGAGGTAATGACAGGTGTAAGGAAGTCCCTTAATTATACATTAATTATTTTTATTTAAATCAATTGGAAACTTTTTGCTGTGCAATCTTTTACATTTTTATGTTAAATGTATTATCTAAATCGTTAATATAAATTTTAATTACATATTAGATTTAAATATTATATAATATTATTTATAATATATCAAATATACATGATAAAGTTGGGGCTAAAAACATATCACTGTATTGTAAAAATGGCTTGTAGGCTGGAAATAAAATAAAGAATTAATATAAATATAAATATCTGATGTAATTTCTAAATATGTATATACATAATATGTATTTTTATTATGAATGTAATGTGTAATATTGAAATTATAGAAATTAATTACAATATTTAATATGTAGGCAGTAGGTAGTTTATAATAAATATTTTATATGATATAATATTTACATTATTAAATACAAATAAAATTGTATTTTATAAATTAAATAATAATAAATATTGTAACTTTAAAATGTGACACATTTGGGGGGAAAACATTATCTTGTTAATTAATAGCAAATTGCTATTATTTACATTTTAAATATAGACAGTAAATATTGTATATTAAATATATTGTATATTTAGACTTGTCATGGAAATAAAATAGAAAAGTTGGTAATTATTCTAAAAAATGTTGAATAATATTTTTAAAAATATTTAAATTGATGTATACATTTTTATTTAGCTTTTAAATTATTAATCTGAATTAATTTGTCTGTATATTTTAAATGATGTAGGCTTGTACATTTTATTCTTTATTTTGCTTTAATTTGTTTGTTATTATTTATATAGTGTTTAACATTTAATTAATTGGTAATATCAACTCATGTATATTCAGATGTAAATTATTATGCATCATATAATAAATATAAGATCATTTATAAAATAAAGAAATTGCTCTGTGATCTCTATATCAGAGGTAGGCGATGTCTGGAGGTGTGAAACACAACATCATCTATTTTAACACAACCCAACTGTCTGAACATCGCAATGGTTACCATTGTGCCTAACAATTACGTGAGCTTATATAATTACACCCCCAAAAACTAGACAATGTAATGCTGTGGCCTGAGATCGTTTGAGCTGCTTGTGTGAGAACTGATGTTGTCTTTGAGAAGTACATTTCCTTTTCTTTATTCTCTGCACTGGATTCAAGTCTGCAAGGTTGAGGGGGTATGTAAGGTAAGGTTACAGACAGGAGCAATTACCTTCCTCTTAATGGTGCTTGTCAAGAGAAAGCTTCCCTATAGATGCTTCTGCTTTTCCATTAGGACGTGAAAGCAGTGAGAAATGTGTGCAGCTTTAGTTTGTGTACCTTTCTGGGCTCAAGTCAGTGTTATTTTAGTAACACTGATATACTATTCTAGTATTTCCTAAGATTTTGAATTTGATTATTTCCATATGCTTTTTCAATGTTTCACTGTTTTTAAAGTTTTAGTAATTTTTTGTGCATTTTGCCTAAATTTATTAATTTATATTTACTTGTTAATGATTATTATTATAATTTGAGTTCTTTTAGTACTTGAAATTTAGCTAAACAAAAATGACAAATTCTTTATTTATTTGTATTATTATTTTTAATTAAGATTTGTTTTGTTTTAGTTTTAGTTAACTATAATAACCCTGGCTCCAAACCTCCCTATAGTAATGCTTTTGATTCTTCAAACCTGGAATGTTGCAAGCGTCATTCTTGATGAGGGAATCAAGTTTGTTGTAATCGTTGGCCACACAGACTGAAGTAGTGACTGCATTTCCTTAAAGACGACCTCAGTGTCATTGATCAATATCATATGTTTCTTTATTTCAAAAGGACTGCGTGCAGCTCAACCAGTACAAGCTGAAGGATGAGATTGGAAAGGTATGTCTGTTTTTCAATTATTATTTAAGATATTTTCCTGAGTCATTATGAAATCACAAAAATGAATCACATGAAATTACCCCACATTGGACTATTTTACAAGTAAATAAATAAATGAAATATAGATTTGAGTTAAGAAGTTTGGGATTTTTTTTTTAATTTTCTTTGAAGAAAATGCTCACCAAGGCTGTATTCATAAAAAAAAAAACTGTAAATTTGTTAAATATTATTGTTGGTTTTCTATTGTAATATATTTCAAATTTAATTTATTACTGTGAAGACAAAACTGAGTTTTCAGCAGCCTTTACTCTTTACTCTTAAGTCTTCAGTGTCCAGAAATCAATCTAATATTAAGTGCTCGCAAAACATTTCTTATTATTATCAATGTTTAATGTACTTTATTTAATATTTTGTGGATGTTTTTTTTTACATCATAACTCAAACTTCCTTGTTTGATAAAAGTATTTAAAAAAATAATAAAAACAACGACCGAACTGAAACTTTTAAACTGTAGTGTATATGAGAATAAATAAAATAAAATGCATACAAAACATGACATACAATGACAAAGTAAAGAATTAAAAGCGACAGAATAAAGATAACTTTTTGACACAAGATTTAAAAACATCAACTGAGGATGCAGGTCTTACATCGGGGTGAGCACATTCCACAGTCTAGGACCAACAACTGAAAAAGCTCAATCCCCTTTTGTTTTTAGGCAAGTTCTTGGTACAAACAATTGAAGACAATTGGAATACCTTTGTGCTGTGCAAGAGTTCATACGCACCAAGTCCTTAATATATTCCGGGGCAACTCATGCACAGCTTTAAAAAAAAACCAACAAAACCTTTCGAATTCGCTGTTTCACAGGAAGCCAATGAAGTCTTTCTAGAACCGGAGTAATGTGCTCCCTTTTCTTGACAACAGTAAGGAGCCTTGCGGCAGCATTTTGAACCATCTGCAGCTTCGAAGTAAAAGATTGACTTGCATGATACCAACATAAAGAGCATTACAATAATCCAAACGAGAAGTGATGAATGCATGAAGTCAGGAACAGACCAATTGTCCATAATTGGTAGTAGCAATTTTTTACCACATTTTTGACCTGATGATCGAACATAAGAGCAGAGTCAAAAATTACCCCTAAATTTCTTATTTTGGGTTGAACATATGTTTCCCAAGAGCCAAGAAAGCCGCCCAAGTCCCTGTCATCATTGTTCATCCTGAAAACCAGAACTTCCGATTTGCTGTCATTTAATTTCAGGCAGTTTTTCTCTAACAAGCTGATCACCTCCTTTAGACATAGTAACAGGGATTGATTAGTGCTTGAGGCTCCATGTTGTCTGCGTATATATGGTATGAGATACAGTGTTTCTTAAAAATAAGGCCCAAGGGCAAAAGAAACAAAGAAAAAAGAATAGGTCCCAAAATTGAACCTTGTGGTACTCCACACTCCAAAGCAATTGACTTGGAGGAAAAATCCCCAACCCTGACAGAAGATGAGCGGCCCTGTAAATATGAGGAGAACCATTTTAAAACCGTCCCTCTCATCCCCACTACATGTTCCAAACGATCAATAAGAATATTGTGATCGATCAAATGAAAAGCTGCACTCAGATCTAACATAATTAAAGCTCCTCTAGTCCCTCAGTCTGCCATGAGTAGTAAGTCATTTGAAACTCGCAGTAAAGCAGATTCAGTGCTGTGTCCTACTCTGAAACCAGACTGAAAAGCTTCTAACAACTCGTGATTGGCCAAAAAAGAACTTAACTGAGTTAAAACTACCTTTTCCAATACTTTGGAAACACAAGGCAGTTTTGAAATGGGCCGCTAATGCTGAGTCAGTAACATACTGTACAACTTGCACTAAACACAACACTAACTTCAGTGTTAACAAAAGCAAACATGAGATTAGATAAAAACGCATTTCCTGAAGCGGCAATGCCATTTTAGCTTGCTTCTACAAAGTGTTTGAGCTCCTTTTTCTTGAGAATCGTACCCAAGTGCATTGTGGATCAGGTGCGCTATCAAGCAAGTTTACCATGTCAGAAAAGCCATACATATACATCAAAATGTACTTGTTTATGTACCACCAGTGACTGTGTCCTACTAGTGTTCATTGCAACTGGAAACTTTAGTGAATTATGTTTTCTTTTTCTTTTTTTTGAGTTTTGCTGAAATGCAGCCTAGGTTTCGAATAGTAGGAAATACCCCACATCCAGTATATGATGCAGCCCGACATTATTTTCTTTTATTCTGTGTGCTTATGCGTGATCGGTAATGAGGTTCCCACAGGAAGTTTTAAACAGGCTTGCATTAGGCATGTTGGCAGTGTGGGCAGAGTTCTTCTGGAGCCTTGCACTGGGCAGACTGCGAGTGTATGTGTGCGCGCGTACTAATGGTCATGTAGTTGTGGGCGAGCGTTAGGGGATGCTAAAGCGCTCGCTGGACTCAGAGCTGCTGCCCACATCCTGCTCATGTTCTTTCTGATTCACCTTTCTCTTTCCACCCTGTGTCTCCAGCGATCATCATCTGTCCAAGATTCAGCCCACATCAAAGTGTTCCACTCTCTTTTCCTGCCACCCCCTCTCTTTCTCTTTTTTGCTGTCCATTTGCATTCATCTGTTTGTAACAGCATCATAGAAAAGAACGTCCTCTGGATAATCGGCTGTGGCCTTGACTAACACATGCTAAATTTAGAGTATCTTCAGCCAGATAAGAGAGCGAGATGAGATTCTGATATGTACATACACACATACATACAGTACAAACGTATTACCTTAAAATATATTAATAACCACATAGTATTATATAGTATAAAACAATATAAACATGACCAGCACTCATAAATAGAGGGAGTCACACAAGCACTATCATGGTAACACACACACACACACAAAAATTATTCAATAAATAATATAAAAAATTGTGTGTGTGTGTGTGTGTGTGTGTATATATATATATATATATATATATATATATATAAACACCAAAAGGTATCAATCCATTTTACATTAACTATTTTGGTATTTGTTCCCTGTGTAGTTAGAATCATTATTATCAGTGTGTTAATGATACTCTCAGCCAATGTTAATTTTACTCTGGTAATGTTACTCTGTTGTACCCTTCTCGTGAACTATATTTTTACTGTATTCATTGTGTTTTCTGCTTTCAGATGGAGAAAGTAGAGGCTGATCTGATTCGCTCTAAAACACTACGAGAGAAACAGTCTAAAGAGTTCAGTTACCAGTTGGAGGAGCTGAAGAGAAGATATGAACAGCAGGTATTGCAGCCAAATGGTTTTAAAGACAAAATTGCGAGAACAGTTTACTTACTGGTTACTTGGTAGCAATGTCTCTGTCCCTAAACTGTTGGGACAACCTCGGGACATGTTATTGTTGTTGCTTAGTTTTGTTATATTAAAGCAGAAGTTCTTAAACATTCTCAGCCCAAGACATTTTACAGTCTCATCTATTAGTTCCTTATTAGCAGACATATTACTAGAATATTAGCTATTTATTTCAGTTTTTTTCAGTTGCTAACAAGCGCTTACCCATACTTCAGATACTTTTTCTAAACTCTTAACACAGACTCACACCTACAAAACACAATTGGCCAAATGGATAAATTTCTTCTCCAAAAAAACATTATGTTAAATATATACTAACTTTTCATTTCAAAACAGAAGACATCTTTCTCTGCACACACTAACTTTACCCAAACACTGGAAATCTGAGTCAAAATGAAATTATTCTTTCAAAGAATAACACTTGTTTTCCCTTCACAAGGGACATGCAGTCAATCAAAGTGCACCAGGTTTCAAAATACTGGCTATTGACACTACAAAAACGGTATAGTTTTTTTGTTTTTCTGTTTTACAGGTATTTGCATGAAAAATCCACCGGTTTGACACATAATTTCTTGGTTGGGAACTGTATGTCCACATTCAAAAGCATTCCAGTGAAAAGCATTTTTTTTCCTTTACTGTTTACTACAGGAAGTACAGTAAAAATTGCTTACAGTAAAGAAAATATCCATAAACACACAAGAGCATTCTGAACAAAAAAACAACAGCAAAAAGCTCAGATAGGGGTTCTAAAAATAAAACACAAAATTACTGTATCTAATCTCAGCATCTGATGTTAACCAAGGTGATGCACCTGGGATAAAACCGCCTTGTATGTTGAATCCACCCTTGACTGTGGCCCTTTTTCTAATTACATTTCGTCCACGTCGACGCCTTTTGGCCAATTTGAATCCTGCCTCATCTCTGTATATGAATTCATAAGGCGCCTGATTGGCCTCCAATTTCATAACTCTCTGAAACAAAGTTTATGTAAATCATGTCATTAATAGTACCCTATTACCGTGTAGGTTACCTTTTGCAAAGTGCAAAGCTTATAGACATTGAATTGAATATACACTATACCTGGACATATTGTCGTCATAGCTCCTTGACTCTCTCACTGTTCCTCTCAAAGTGAACAGTGTAAAGCTGCTTCATCCGCACTCTGTGTTTGAACAATGTCCGTGTAATGTTTGTGAGGCTGATGCTATCGATATTGTCAAATATCTCATGGTCCGCCACAATTCAACTTTGAATTTCATGCAGTTTTATTGCATTATTTGCAACAACCATTTCTACAATAGCAAGCTCTTGGTCATTACTGCGGAGCTTTCCTCTTCCTCCTCTAATGGAGGCAACTGTTGACTGCTTCAAATTGGGCTGTACTCTTTCACCAGCCTCTCTTAGTGAAAGACCATATCTCATGGTCCGCCACAATTCTACTTTGAATTTCATGCAGTTTTATTTCATTATTTGCAACAACCATTTCTACAATAGCAAGCTCTTGGTCATTACTGCGGAGCTTTCCTCTTCCTCCTCTAATGGAGGCAACCGTTGACCTCTTCAAATTGGGCTGTACTCAAAAAAAAAAATCCTTGGGAGAAACCAGGCTTATTTTTGTCCAGTTCTCCTCTGGCCGGACGCCCAGCACCTAATTTCCAGTTCAATATTAAGCACATGTCAGATTGGGCAAAGGACTTTAAACTGACAGAGTGTGTCCACCTCCCGAACAGTATTAGGTAAATTTTTCCAGAGTTTGGTGCTAAATAAGAAAAAGATCTGCCACCCACACTAGATTTTGATATTCTAGGTATTATCAAATGGCCAGAGTTTTGAAAACGCAGCAGATGCGGGGGACTATAATCAGTGTTGGGTGTAACGCGTTACAAAGTAACGAGTTACTGTAATAATATTACTTTTTTCAGTAACTAGTAGTGTAAGGCATTACTTGTCTTAAAATAGTAATATTATTAC
>JAUMHQ010000085.1:5072521-5090068 GCA_032361165.1 Enteromius paludinosus
CTGAAATGAGCAACGCTGAGAAACAGCCAATCAGAGCAGACCTCCTCATTAATATTCATGAACCTTCCAAATAAGGAAAAAACAGACTGTTTCATTCTAGGGTCAAATTCTAGGGTTGTAAATGGACCTGTAAAACGTTTCTGGGCATTTTTTCCCCTTACCTAAGCTACATACCTTCTATGTACATATCAGAGAACAATTGAAAATAATGGCACCTTTAACATTTTTGAAGTTTTTTATGCTCAACAGGGCTAGATTTATTTGACATAAATAGTAAAAATAGTAATATGTAA
The DNA here is from genome assembly GCA_032361165.1 of Enteromius paludinosus. Taxonomy (NCBI): domain Eukaryota; kingdom Metazoa; phylum Chordata; class Actinopteri; order Cypriniformes; family Cyprinidae; genus Enteromius; species Enteromius paludinosus. The sequence continues at coordinate 5,072,815 of JAUMHQ010000085.1, forward strand.
AATATTATTATAACCAAATAAAGTTACTTCTTTTTTTTTTATGTATTTTCAAATGTAACTCTTCCATGTGTTGACATTTTAATATGCTGATTTACTACTCAAGACGCATTTCTTGTAATTCTCAGTATTCAAAACACTTGCTTAATTTTTTTTTCAGGATTATCTGATAAATAGGAAGTTTAAAAGAATGGCATTTATGTGAAATAGATTTTTTAAACTTTTTGTAATTGTTTAATTTAATGCACTTTAACTTAATAAAGTATTCGCTTAAAAAATAGTACTAACCCCAAACATTTAACAGTAGTGTACATGGACTTGTACTCAAATGCTTGACCTCTCTGACCTCGCCGTGCCAGATTTTTTCCAGTGTTTGCAGAGCTCAGCTATCCATGTCCTGCAGGGCGACTCCTTTACTCTGTTTTTCTAAATGAAACTGATAACCTGTGATTACACCCTGTAGACGTTTGTTTGTTGTAAAAATCTTTTGTTAGAGCCCATGTAGTTCTCACATCAATTGATACATACACTTGACTACATTTCAGAGTCAGACAGTTGATTTTTAAGAATGTTTTCTCCAGCATTTCGGATCATTTCACTTTTTTTGTTTGTGCTGTTTTCTAACAGTTCTAAGCCTAATCCAGCAACAGCATTTTTAGTACAGAGTTCCAGTCATGATGAATAAATAATGACCTAATCAAATATAGAAACTATTAATCCTAAACACTAAAAGAAGTAACGATGACTACTGTTTGCATATAAACTAACAATAGTAAGATAGTCTGCCAAATCTTTCACTCTTCCTAGCTGTGAGTCTGCACATGCAGCTCTGCATAATGTTAGGAAAGAATGTTTATTTTCAGCACTGTTTCTGATCATGTCCAACCTTAACAGTTTGTGCGTCACATTATTGAGTGTGCCTGTCAGGATGTAATGCAGCGCGTTTGTTATGAAAATGCATGAAGCAGTGCTGACTATAAAATGTATTATATAAAAAAAAAAATCCCATGCAAAGTGTGTGCTTATATAGGCATCCACAGAAGCACAGCACTAAAAATATGCATGCTTGCTTACTTCTAATCACCAGAGAGGCTAGAACATGAAAAACTAAATCACTCCTTTTATTTTGAAGGGAACGGTTCACCCAATATGAAAATTTGATGACAGTTTACCCATCCTCGGGCCATCCAAAATGCGAGTGAGTTTAATTGGAACAGATTTGGAGAAATGTAGCATTCACTGAATGGGTGCCGTCATCCATGGATGAGCAATTGATGCAATGCTAAATTTCTCCACATCTACTCTGATGAAGAAACCCAAGTCTATATGTGCTGATATTTGACCTGCGTTTATAGCAGCTTCTCAGTCCTGAATGCTTTTGAATACTCATCGCACTCGTCCTGAATGTGTAAAATATGCATGTGCCGTCTGCATTACCTATGATGACTGAGACCTGCTTAACCCACGCATGGCTTCAGGGTTATTATCGGCCAAACCAAAGCACTAGAGAAGGTTACCGATCTGAAATGACAGATTTTCACAGCTTGCTGTTTCAGTAACCATCTGTGAGACGATATTGCACTGAATATTCTCCCATAATATTAAGCTTTGGAAAGAATGTAGCCAAACTGTAATCCTCTCTTTGCCTCTTTTCGTTTTGTTTTTTCCCTCACTCTTTCTCTCCCATTCACACGCTTCAGAGCTCACGTCATAGAAAGTAGAGGGGATGTGACCCAAGGAGCTTCAGTTGCCACACAGACAGAAGGAAACTCAATAGATCTCCAAAAGAGAGCGTGTAAAGAGACACACGCGATAGTTCTCGCCTTACACTGAATTATTTACTGTAGAAATGCCCATTTTAACCCTTCAGGTGTGCCAGCTTTTTAGTTTCTTTTTTGATAATGGAAAAAAAAAGCTACACAAATGCCATGAAGCCAATTTCGCTGTAGAATAAATCATAAAGGTTAGCTTTGTTTTAGACTCTTGCACTTTCCAAGTAAACCAAGAATCAGTAGGATTCTTCAGTAGTAGTTGAAGACCTTCAACCCAAGGTAGATCAAACAAATGCTTTGCGTCACACTACATGTGAATCCATTCGTCACTCTCTCCCCAAACTGTCTTTGTTCTCGTTCCATATCTCATTTACCCCCTCAAAGACCACGTCAGTCAATCCTACATTCGCCATTGTCGTTTGCATGTGAGAGAGGCATGGTACGTCTGGTGAAGCAGGTTTTAGGTGTCACGCATAACGACAATGACATCTGTGGATGGCGTTAAGACTCGGTGCATCCGTGTGCGTGCGTGCGTGTGCATGGGTTTGTGCATGATCGTACAAGATATCAAATATCAGGCAGTTATGCATTGGCAGTAATCACTCTCTCTCTCTCTTATCGTACAGGATTAGTGAGTTCCTTATCTTATCTGGTGTTGTATGGACTTTGATGGTTGGATGAGCTGTCTATCTTCGAGTGCTGTTTACTTTAGGCAATTGTGCTAATGCTCTCTTTAGATGATAACAGAAATATCAAGATTTAGACCCCCATGGATCTTATTGCGTCTTACGTACATATGCCACCATCAAGGAAGTTTTTAGAAAAATGTTTTGGTTCGGTCACACATGCAAACACACACACACACACACACACACACACGCATGTACCGCACCGGCATTTAATGTCATCCGAGCGGGACAAAGAAAATATGTCAATCAACACTTTTTGTTAGCATAGGTGCACTGCACATATGTCATAGTTTTTCCACAAACCATCTCTACAAAAAGTACTGTTGTGGTGCTGTGTGAATTGAATATTTTAGTTTTGTAAATACTTTTATATGCCACCACAGTTTGTATTTCACAAAAAACATTAAATTATTAATTGATTAGCATATTCACATAATGTTTCCAGGGTAATATCATAATACTTTGCAGTTAAAGCATTGTCATCGTCAACATTACATCAGCCAAGCAATTACAAGAACAAAAACAATGTCAAAACATTTTAATAGGTAGCTACCATTAAAAAAAAGTATTGACCAAAACATTTTAAAGGACTGAATGATGTATTTTGCGGACAAACATCAGAGCAGTGATCTAACCTGGTTATTTTATCTCTCTCACAGCATGTAATGATTACAGCCTTTTCTCAGCTAGTTATCTAACCAGAGTTTAGGCTGAGCTAACACACTGAAATTATGGACTCTGCTTTCCAGAGCTTTCCAATACAGCAGCCATGCGTCATCACCTTTGGGATTATTGCAACCAGTACAGAGCTTTGAATATCTGATGTTAACGCATACAGTATCTAATAAAGTGTGAAGGAGTGATTGCGTGTCAGTAGCCTGGGGTTAGATGGTGTGTTAGTTGGTGGATGCAGGTTGTGGCAGGGCCATCACTGAGAAACCCTTGCGTGCTGAAGCCGCAAACACGTTAAATGGGCATTTAGGACACCCAGTGCTCTGGGCACCAAAGATGATGTGCAGTGATGTAATCTCCAGCTGACACGCTAATACATCCGGTGAGCACATTTGCAAGTTTTTAGGATACGGTTATGCCATGTCTGCTTGGCCTGAATAAAGCCAAAGCATCTTTAAATTATCCCCTAGCATAGCTTGTATATCTAGATTTTTAAATATAAAGTCGGGTCCACTTTGCAGCTTGTTTAGACCAAAAAATGCCAATGTAGAAAGGAAAACGTCTGGCCAACATCCAGAATGACCTACCATAGGTTGCTTTTCAAGATCTGAAACTGGATATAACTGACAACAAAGGAGAGTATAGAGGTGTGCTTAAGGGTGTCTCGTTTACTTGTTTCAAAGATTTGATGTCATCACATACTCATTGAACTTTATGAGCATTGAACTTGAACTTGAACTTGGAAAGGTAACTTTGGATGCTGCAAATAATGATTGTAGTAGGGGTGGTTGATATAAACAAGAACAAATTGACATATATGGTATATGCACATTTTTATTCAAAATCTTATTAAAATATACTGATTTTTTTTTCTTATGATAAAGTAAATCTTTTAAAAATTTATATTTTAAAATGTTTAGTTTATGCAATCATAAGCACTGCAACGAAACAACAAAAATAATAAATAACTGAATCCACACATAAGAATTTGATATATAAAAAAAAGCACATTGTGTTTTTTGACATTTTTTTTTTTTTTAAATCTGTGGATTATCCTCTTTATACTGTGGATGCAGTCTTGGACATATGATTAATCTTAATGCAAGCTTTACTGTGAAACGGGTCTTATTTCAGATGATTAAGGTTGTATGTATTATGATTTTTCATATTGTAAAACAGATTTTTTTTCGTCTCTTACTTACAAGTCTTGTTTGCTTCGATTACTCTTGCGCATCGTAAAACTAAGCTTTGCTTCTGCTTTTTCTGTTGTAGATGAGATCTCCAAGATGTGTGAGGTGGAAGACACTCCAGAGCCGGTCAGTCCAACGCTGCTCAATGAGTCCACAGACACCTACTGCCAGACCGACTGCTGGCACCATCTCCGCACCAGCGTCCGAAAGCTAGAGTTCTGGGAAGACTTCAGCGCAGAGCTTATCGGAACTGGCTTCTTCTCCAAGGTCTACAAGGTAAGGGTTTCCTGTCAATAATGGAGGAGCCTAACAAACTACTGTTTGGAGATTGAAAGTTTGCAAAAAATGTGCTAAATTGCTATAATGTCCTAAAGGCTTGCTGCAATAATGGACAGCACAGAATCAGATTAGATGGCGAAAGTGCACTGATTTAATCAAAGCTGTGAAAATGAGGCTCATCGAGATCTCAGGCATTGAAACCTTTAAGATAAATGTTTTCGTTCCACCACCTGCTGCCTTTCTAAGGTTTTCCGTATCTCTATTTTCTACTCTCCCGAATTCTGCTGCCAAAATGTTAAGTAATCTAACTAATCATTTTGTTTGGAAGCCACGGCCCTGTTAGTCCTTACAACAGAACCTTACAGACATGACGTGTCCGTCGTCTCCTAAAAACAAGCTAGGTCCTGCAGACAGTCTTTAACTCGACTAAGAAATGCATGATTACTGTCACGTACTGTCACCACCCTGTCAAGCTTAGATGATCTTGAAAACCTTCTCAAAACAAGAAAATAACTAGATGCTCTTTTTTTTAAAGGAGAATATAGTAACCACTATAGTGTGTTCCTTTAATCTCAGAGTTCTGTTACAAGTAATGCCAACACTCATGGTGTGAAACACTTGATCCTATCTTAAAGTAGTAGATTTCAGTGAGGGCTAAGATCACAGCAGAGCTTGACAATAGCAAAGCGATTGAACCTAGATAACGTGTTTGAAGTAAACACACAGAACGTGAAAAACTGTGACCATTCTCACACCATTTATAAAGAACATTGTGTCCTGTTCTGTACAGTATTAGCCCAGGGGAAAATAAGAGTGATGCTCATTTTTGTTGTGAATGTGTTTAGAGGATGTCAGTGAAGGAAAAAAACATTTGAGGAAATCCCTTCTGTTGAAACTCCCACTGTATGTACAGTATGTGACGCCCTCGCTGCTGAATCAATAATGATGTAATTCTCCCTCGCTCAGGTGATGCACGGCACCACGAAGAAGGTGATGGTGGTGAAGATCTATAAGAATGATGTGGATCAGAACAGCATCGTGAGGGAGATCAGTCTACTTCAGAAACTCTCCCACCCCAACATAGTGAGGTGAGCCGCCTCTGCACACGCGATTAATCACTTCCATCAATCCCACGCCGGCCTGGTGCTCATAGCGCCCACTCAGAACATGGCAAGAAAACAACTCTGACTCTGTCGGCCTAATAAAACCCGACTGGGTTAAGATTTCTTGACCTTGAACAAAGGTAACCGGTGAAATGGCTGCTATTTAGATGGTGTTCTGATATTGTGAGCCCTCGTTTTAGAGACTGAGGTTTAGTAATGTTTGATGATTATTATTACAATTTCTTTTAAGTATAGATCATACTGGTTTGTTTTCAGATTTTAGATATTTTTAGTTAAGAGGATTTTCTTTATTTCAAACCTAATTTCTGCCTTTTCTGTCAGCTAACACTCAAAAAAGTTAATCTTCAAGAGCCTTAATAATTTAATAGCACCATTAAAGTCTTTAATGAATTTCCACATGAATATCCATTTTCATACTGCACACCTGTAGCATTCAAAACTATTTTTGTGTTTAATTGTTTTTTTTTTTTAGATTGTTATACATATTTTTAGTTCCATCAAATTATTAATCGGATCCAAAATAAATATAATTGTTTATATAATGTATACTGTGTACATTTATTATATTCATATAAATACAAACACATACGTGTATATATTTAAGAATATATATATTTAATATATGTATATATAATATAAAATGTAAGTATATAAATAAATAAACATGTGTAAATATTTTCAATAGATATACTATATGTTTGTGTATTTATACATAATAAATATACACAGTACACATACATAAACCTTTATTTTGGATGCGACTAAATGTTTGACAGCACTAATATTTTTTATTTTAATATCATTAATAAATATATTTCGCAGTTATCATTAATAACATGTAAATAATGTTTTGGACCAGCCAGAATTTGAATATCCCTAAATGCTCATATTTAGGGTAAGAACTAACATTTAACCCTTTGCATGTAGGCCAAATCTTGAGACCGTAATGTAATAAAAATGTGGCCTCCTTTGACTACCCAGAATACCTAGTAAACCTAGTAATTTTTTTCATTTATGAGCTTCAAACTGATCTCGTCTATATAAACGGTTATGATGAAAATGTACACATATTTATAAAATTCAGAGGTGCTGATTGCACGATTTGTCATTCTGTCATTATCTATGCAAACTTTTAAACTTTGCATAATTCCTCAGTTCTCTGATAGATCAAGTAAAGTACTGTGTTTTTCATTCTGTAGGTACCTGGGCATCTGTGTCAAGGAGAACAAGCTGTACCCAATTCTTGAGGTGGGTGGCAACTTTTAGGAATTAGTATTCACAATTCTTTTATGAAAGTCATGACACAATCTAATGTGTCAAGAGTATAACATTTCATACAAAGTAAGAGATTTCCTGATTTAACATGCTGCAACAGTGAGCTGCAATTTTCACTCTATAAATCATAATTCGAAGTGTTTTATAATCTCATGTCGTTCCCTCCTCCACCTAGTATGTGAGCGGAGGCTGTCTGGAGGAGCTGCTGGCCAGGCATGACGTCAACCTCTGCTGGAGAGAGAAGATCGAACTGGGCTGTGATATCAGCCGAGGAATGACCTATCTCCACTACAAGAACATCTACCACCGAGATCTCAACTCTAAGGTGAGGACGAGTGAGTTGGCAGACTTTAGGGATCAAAGTTGAGCAATTATGGCAAAGATATACAATGAAATATCACCTCGCAGAGTTCAAGCTAGACTTGAAGGTTTGCCAAGAACACACCTTGCATTTATAGCTAATGACAGACATTTATAATGTCACTCCGATGAAAGTTCTGCTAATGTTTTTTACGTCTAATGTTCAATTAGCTTGCCTAACCTGACTGACTGGGAAAATGTGTTCAATACATGATTCAGCGAGTACCGTATATATGCAGATTATACCACAGATTTTAATGTTTAACTGGTAGTTAGCACACTTCGCTTGTCCATTTCCTCTTTTCTCCTATAACCTAATTTGTTTTATTGCTTAGGTATAGTTTAGTTTCTGATATTAGTTGTCAGTTAAACATAATATTATCTTTCATAATCTTACAAAGTGAATACTGGCATACTAACACAGAGGCCTCAAAGGATTCTCATACTTACATTCTATTAAAATAAAATGTATTTAATTTAAATTAAAAAAGGGATATCTACACACAAACTAATTTTAGCCATTGCCTTTTAACCAACTAAAGTGAAGTTAGTTCTGGAGATGGTTATTTGCTTAAATACTGGCATAAATGTCATGCATTTCATAGGTAGCATGTGTGCAGAAATATGTATTTGGCTTCTATTCACTTGTGCCAAAAAGCGTTGAGGTGAGTTTTTCAATGTGTGAAACTCAAAGTGCTTGATATTATCTTGAGTGAAAGGCTTTGGTTTCTGTAGATTTGCTTCAGTTGTGATTTCCATTCAGCGCTAATGAGCGATGACGTACTGTAGATAATGTGCTTAATACAGAAACACACAGAACATAAAAAACCGTGCCACATGCCTCCACTGTGAACATTCAAGGTACATTTTTTTGGTAAATAACATTGTGTCCTGAAGGAAACGTGTTTCGTAAAGAAACTGAATCTACCCTGGGGAAAACAAGTGATGCAGGAAAAAAAGAAAATCCAGGAAACCCTTATAATTTTATAAACAATACTGTTTCAAAGTTTTTAGGTGAGAATACACTTAAAATGTGTGGTTTGTTAAATACGAAATTTTGCTCAAGTATTACTGTTATTGTGGAAACCCTGATATATTTTTTCAGGACGATGAATAGAAAGTTCAAAAGTAAAATAGAAATCTTTGGCAACACTATTATGGGCACTTGTAATAAATTTAGTGCATCCATGTTAAATAATAGCATTAAAAGTATAAGACACCCTCACTCTTTTGTTGAAATGATTAAAAGACAGGAATTTTGTTGCATTTTGGGAAGGGTAACCTGTTTCTCTTATAAAGTTGTGAGCAGAGAAAGCAGTCATGGTCTTGAGAGGTTTAACTGTGGCAGTTGCCAGGCTGCGGTGTTCAGTGAGCACAGGCCTGCGTGTTTGAACAGAGATGGGGAGGTCAGACCTTTATTATGCTAATGCTCTAGCCAGCATTCACCATTCCATAAACTCCAGACTTCGGCTGCTTTCACGCGCTAACCTTTTTTTCTTGTTTCCTTTCTTCTCATTCTCATAAGAAATGACCCGCTGACTCCTGTCAACTGTCAAGCTTTTATCCTCTCACCCTGCTCACAAGCACACGACTTTAAAAGCAGACATAACTTGTCATTTTTAAACAGTTTTTGTATTTTATATCTACATTTTTACATTTTCTGAAGAAAACGTATGTCCATTGCCGCAATGCTATGTCATTGTTGGTCGCTGGGGGTTGTTTACTGGCCCAGTATAAGTCTGAGGGTTTTTAGCTTTTTATCATCCACAAGGAAAAGAGAGTACACTCACATACTGTAGCACATATAGTGCTACTATAGTTTTAGAGCTATTACACAGTGTGGAGGTAAAGCATTACTCGTTATGTTGCATAACACGCCAGGTTCAAGTTTCCACGCCAGAGGTTACATGTGGTTGTATAGCTGCCTTATGTCAGTGTGTTTACTTATAATACATGGGTACTGTTACTGCCACACATGAAACCTCAGAGCATGAGGTTACCCACACTCATATTCTCATTGATGCCAATGCATGTATATCTGTACCTCATGCCCTGGTGAAAGACTACTGTGTGTGCCTTAAGTGGAGTTGAAATCCTAGAAGCAAAGACCTTTCTGCGTCATATTTATCGATATGCATTTTACACACTAATGTTACTGATTCACTTTGAATAGTGCTAAATTAAGTTGATTACACACATGCATTAAGACGGGCAAGAGAAAATTTAGTAAAAGTCTAGTTTACTAACAAAATTATAAATATGTATTTAATTATTAATAAATGTAGGGTTACGTTAGGGTTATTATTGCTGTTTTTGTTAATTAAAAATCAACATTATTATTATTATAGTTAAATGACTAATTAAATTAAATTACAATATAGTTTTATCAATAATTAAGTATATAATAATATCATTATTGTATAGTATAATAAATGAACTAAATGTATCTTTAATAATATTTAATTATAACTTTAAAAACAATAACTGTTTAATAATGAAACCCATTTATTATATTGTATATGAATTTTATAATACTATAATTATATTTTATTTATTTAGTTATATTTATTGCACACTAATATAAATCATTAGTCCATTCATATGTTAGAGCCTTAACTTTCTGTTTAAAATAAAGGAAAACAGCAACTATAAAGCTTCATGACACAGTAGATTTGAATAATTAAACGGTCAGGTAATGTCTGGTTTGGTTTTTTTAGGCTCTAGGGGATTTTGTAATAGAGATGCACAGTGAAAGAACATTTTTTTAGTGCTCAATGATCTTCCTCTGGAACAATACTGCCATCTTGTGGCACAATACTGTAATTGTGCTGCTTTGCTGTTGTGTTTGGAAAAATTGGGTGGAGAAGGAGATGGAGAAAAACCTTCCTAATAATCATCAAACCACATTAAAAGATGCAAGATATCTTAATCTAGAATGCAACATACTACATGTGGAATCTTGTTTTTCTCGATCCAGAACTGCCTGATCCGAGTGACCTCACATGGCAGGGAGGCCGTGGTCACTGACTTCGGGCTGGCCAGAGAAGTGGGGGACCTGTCTGCTAATGACCCTGACAGGAAGTTGTCTCTGGTGGGGTCTGCCTTCTGGATGGCGCCAGAAATGCTCAGAGGAGAGCCTTACGACCGCAAGGTACTGAAAAACAGAATGATGTACCAACAAAAATGAGAAGAAAAATGTGTAAAATAGGGCGTTTACGGCTTAATAGTCTTTTTTCCCCAAAATTAAATTAGTATTGGTTTACTGACAGATTTCAAATTAATCCACATAACCTTTTGCAGTTGCGTCTTAATTAAAAATTAACCTTCTGATTTGATGCCAACTTTAATAGGTCAGGGCTGAGGTACAGATTTGGAAAGTCATTTATAATGAGTAACAGATACAATTTGCTTCATTGAGAGAGAGAGAGAGAGAGAGAGAGAGCTAGCGCTGGTGCTGCTGATGTTATTAGAGCCCGAACTGAACATTTCCTCTGTTTAATCATAGGTTGATGTCTTCTCCTTTGGGATCATGCTGTGTGAGATCTTAGCAAGAATCCCTGCCGACCCAGAAGTGCTGCCCAGGACAAAGGTAAACACACAAAGAAAACTGTTTATTCACCAACATATGCAAGTGAATACGACTTCTTCATGTATAGAATGCATAATTTAGCACTTGCACGAGCTCTGAGATGATTACATACAACCTTTAAGAGAGGCTTGTTATGTCGCGTGAATTAATATGCTTCTCTTTCCTGCGTTGGGGATGAAAGTAAGGTCAGACAGAGTGATTGCGCTCTGGTGTACAGCAGTGTGGTCATTTACGCTTCATTAATGCTGATGGACAGCCGATGATGTCAGGAGGGGAGAGAACAGATAGATCTGATCTGGGTCAAGGGAACCATCGCATGGACATTTAGATTCTTTAGTATGGATTTATTCATCGTGCACTTCTGTCGCATCAAGGATAATGATTTTCTGGTCAACGTATATTTTCACTGTAGTTGTTAATATACTGTATGCATGATTCTAAAGACATCTTATGATTTTCTGGTGAAATATATATTGTAAAGTGTGTTTACAAGTCCAAGTTCATAGTGTTTTTTATAATTTTCTGGACAAATTTTGTCTTACAATTTTTCTGGTGAAGTATAGTTTGTATTTTGTAATTGTCTGGTGATATATAGTTTAGGTAAAATTGTAACGTTTGACTTATCTTCTTTTTTACACTTTATCATAGACACTTAATACAGTGCACTTTTTTAAGTTTTTTTTCAAAGAATGCAGCATTTTCAAATCGCTCTTAATTAATTTCTTTGTGAGATAAATTTTTTAATAAGATAAATGCTGAATGCTGACAATACCACATCTTTCCGTATGGCATGTTCCTTTAAAGGAAATATTAAAAGTAAAACTGACATCTGTTGACAGGACTATGGGCTGGATGTGAAATCGTTCAGAGAGCTGGTGCAGGGCTGCCCAGAGCGGGTTCTGGAACTCTCTGCCAGCTGTTGCCAGGTATGAAGGAGCGACTCCAGAGTAGTGTTTAATATGGCATGACTGTGAATAGAACTAACACCTGTGTAGCGAGAGATTTCACCATCAGCATTCATAATGTGGCTCCTGAATCACTGAATAACCGCTTTGAAGATGTATATGTAACAGATTCAGTGAAACACCAAAGCTCATCTTGTTTCTGTCTTTCTCTCAGATGGACGCATTCCGAAGACCTTCCTTCTCTGAGCTCCTGGATGAGCTGGAGGACATCGCTGAGACCCTAGAGCCACCAGACAACAACCTAACCACAGGGTGAACTCACAAATCCAACCTAACAAACCCCTGGACAGAAGGATTTAAGGGACTGCGCTGCATAAGAGTCTGCAGCGGTGAAGCGTGACTGGCACTCTGTTCTCCCAAGAGTAGAATATACAGGGGAATGTCTGGTAATTGAGAACAAAACCACTCAACTGAAGGTTCACTCAATAACCTGTTCTGGATGCCCTCCCTGCAGAGTGTGACGCTGAATGATTGTGAGAGGCTGAATTTGACCTTTTTCTATTTTTTGTTTCATATAGATGAAAGTAATATGATTGTTTAGGGACCAACTTGTCAGCGGATTTTTTTTAAAAGACCAAATCCTCTACGGACCATTCCTGTTTTATATGGGTTTCAGGAAAATATGAGTTTACTTTTTTTGTATAAGAAATGAATATACAGCAGAGGTTGCACAAACCTGGAACAAACCAAACCAGAGAAACTGATTTGTCCTGTATTTGTCCTGATTTCACCTATTACCTTTGTTTATAAAAAACTAGCATGTTCTGTCAAAATAATTGCGCACTTCGCTTATTTGACACACACTGTTAATGTAACATATTTATGCCTTCTTGTACTTGCCTTGTCACCCATTTTCCCCACTGTTCCCCACATCCATGTTTAATAGAGCTCTAAAATACCCAATTAAATATGGCTGTAGAATAGCTCAACTTTTAAAACAGTGTTTTTGCACAAAAACATAATGTATTACTGAATAATAATTCAGTTCATTTAGTCATAAAAGCTAAACAATCAGATAGAAAACGAATAGTACAGAGCAGTTTGTTAATGTACTATAGTAAGGGCTGTGGAATTAGTTTTCTCAGGTCACACAGGGGTTTAAAATATGTGAATATTCTCTTATTAGTAGGGTCTTGTACTTTGTCCTTGTATATATATGTTTGTATAGTCATTTCGCATCTAGTCTTTCTAAATCAGAATCTATTTTGTTTACTGAGTTTAATTGAAATGTTTGTATTTTTTCTGACTCTATTTGTGTATATGGCGCTTGGTTACATTAAAATATATGTATATATCTAGTTTATTAGTTACACCAATAAAAGCAAATTGATTAGTTTTCACGTTTTTTGACATTTACTGTAACGAAATACAGTTGAGCAATATTACGGAGGACCAAACCTGTATACTGAATGAATGTAATAGCAGGAAAATAAAGAAATAAATGACTTGGCAGAAACAACGATAAAATTGAATAGCAAATTTTTTTCTAACCCCCTTTTCCTGTTTTATTTTACTCAAACTTTTATATATATTTTCATTTATTTTTATTTTTATTATACACAATATCCATAAAAAGTATATTATTTAAACCAATTTCTGAAAACACTATTAAGCAAAACAAAATCAATAAGTCCTTATTAAACTCCTTTAGATTACATTAAAAAGCTCTACTTAAATTAAATCATGACAGTAACTCAATATGACAAGTACTTGGGCATGACAAAACAAGTCCTACTGTGTGTGTGTGTGTGTGTGTGTGTGAATGGAGGACTGCTTATTTTTGTCATTTGTATTCAGGTACAGTACGGGGTTTCTGCTCGGTTTCTCTGATATGGGTGTCTGCATTACTGCCCGTGTTCTCCTCTGTAATTGAGGTGACTTGAAGGTCATGGATTTACCGTTCTGACAATGCTGTGTGCTCGAAAGTTCGATCTCCACCGGGCCAGTCCTGTAAGAGACATGATCCGGGTAATGTTCATTTATGATCATAAAAAATGAAGAAAAAAACATTTGGAGGCCGCCAGCACTGTGAAACGAGAGCACTTGGTGGTAAACGGCACGTATGATTTGTGACGGAAGCGTTTACAGCCAGAGGAACACGCGACAGGGCTTCCTGCGAGGAAATGCATGTGGGTGACGGTAAGTGGGTGTCATTTCTGCTGGAGAAATATGTTCCTATGGCGGTTGTAAATGACCCTGGTGTAACTGAACGTGGCAAATATATTGTTGCAGGACTCATTATATGGGAAATGCAATCAGTGTCTCTCAGTGCAAGGCTGTCATACAAGTGATTCATGGAAACACATTCTAAGTACACTTGCCAAGACCTAAAAATATCGAAGCTTAATATACTAATAAAAACGAGGCTGTGTAAATTTTTTTTTAAAAAGGATGAATTAAACAAATCACTTTCTACACCAACATATCTGTCTCTGATTATTAAGTGCTCCTAAGATCAATAGAGAGACATCTATTGTAGGCCCAAACCCTGACACACAATTAGTGCACAACTAACTGTTTACAGTCCAGAAAAAATAATATTAGTGTGCTTTAACACTTTGCTACTAAATAAACCTTAGATGTGACATGTCAGCAGTTTTCTAGAGTAAACTAAGGGCAGATAAATTGAGGTTCAGAGAGTCACAAGTAATAGAACAACATCTAAACAGCCCTTTCTGTAAAAGACCTGAGTCAACCAAGGGTAATCATATATAAAGAAAAGAGCTTTTCTTAATGTATGCCACTAATTAATGTGCATTTACCAAAACTGTTGTTAACCTGCTTTAACATTTTTGGCTCATGCAAATTAAAGGGACAGTTCAACTTAACCTCACATTGCTCCAAATCAGTCTTCTGTTGAACATAAAAATATGTTTTGAAGGATGTGGGTAACTAAACAGTTCCCACTGACTTCCCTAGTATGGAAAAAAAATACTATTGAAGTTAATGTTAGAAGTGTTAGAGCATATACTTGCAGGTCGGCCTTCAGAAGCAAAGCGCAAATCAAAGTACAAGTGCTCGAGGTAAAGAAAGTGGGGTTTAAGAGTCAGCAAAATCAGTTCATTCACTCCGCTCAGCATGTTTCAGGCAGAAAGAGTAATGGCCTTCTGTTACAGATTATCTATAGAAAGGTGAAACACCTAAAATTGCACAGCTGAAGCAGCAGCTAAAATTATACACAACCTTATTCACTGTGGAGTTCGCTGTGCACACGTCATAATTGATTCTGTCATTATTTTGTTGATGCAGTCGTGTTTGTTATCTTGCACCGTTTGCTAATGCAGGTAATGTCTCATATATGAAACAGCGCTTTTAGTCAATTCTAAGGTTATGGGAAAAGGTACCATAGGCCGTCAATTTCAGCTCGCTTCCAATAAAGTGACGTTAAAAGCTCTTGACCATGGGCTCATGTGATGAATGAACCCAGCGGCACATGTGGGGTTCAGATCCTTGCGTCAGCACACAAGATTTGCTGATTCCAGGGGATCTTTGTATCCAGACGCCACGTCTAATTGTTTATACAGAGAACAGGTGCAGCAACAAACATCTCCAAGTGCCATATGAGGATTATCATCGGTACTCTACAACTGCAGGTGCTAGGCTTGGTTTTTTTCCTTTGTTTTCAGAGATTTTCTACCATTTTTTTTTTTAAGGTTAATGAAAATTCTGTCATTAATTACTTAGCCTCATGCCGTTCCAAGCCCAAGACCTTCGTTCATTTTCAGGAACACATTATGACATTTATGATGAGATCGGAGAGCCATCAGACCCTCCATAGACAGCATTACAACTGAAATGATGCATGCATGTCAACCTATTGTTTGGGACCTCCAAAACCAAACTAAGAATTTTTTTATAACCCATAGGCTACACACGCCCATTAATTAACTTTAGATTTTTATTAATTTAACTAATTTCAAATGTCTTAAAATATGTGCATTATTTTAATGTAAACCCTCACAGTCTCGTTTTCATCTGAATAGAACTTAACAGTAAATACTTTGTTCTTTCTTTCTTTCTTTCTTTGTAGGTAAAGTCGTGTGAGGTGTTTTTTCCCTACATCACACAAAAAACTGAGTGACGTGTCATACTCACCCTGTCCTCTGGAGGTCGTTATGTAGTTATACAGTCGAGCCTTCCGTCGTCTCATGTATTAGTAATGTCCAGAGCTGCTCTCAGACCTAGAGAAAATGATAGATACAGGACCATCTCTCTCATCTAGGTCAGTGGATGATGGAAGAGAAAACATATTGCCGCTACTGTGACAGCTGAAGGCTCCTGGCATATGGCTGTTTAGATTGATGTTCTCTGCGCAAGGCCAGTCTGTTCACCGCGTCAATATGTGCTTTCACATAAACGTAAACCTCTTCACACAACTTTTACTGTAAGGTTAACTTTTTTTTGGGCCTTGGCTAACTGTCACAGTTTACTCCAGGGAATATTTCTCAGGCTATGTATATTTATTTATTTTTATGTAAATGCTATGTATTTTTTAAAAGAAAACGTAACGTTAACGTTACATAAATATCAAACCCAGCCCTTTGGATGTTTCTCCGATATTTTGTGCATCAATAAGACAAGAATGTAACGTTAAAATTACAAACCATTAACGGTTAGAGGTGACAACTAACGTTATTATATTAGACTCTTAAGTTACCTGAATGTAGGCCTTTTTGATTCCTTGTTGATTTATTTAGCCGCTACAAAACGTTCTGTTTTTAGGCTAAATTCGCCAATAAGCCCCGCAAAACAAATGTTATATAAAATAAAAATCCTAATATGTGCTTTAACATTTCTGGAATAGACGGTTTTAAGGACGACATAAACAGACGTTACTGCGCATGCGTGCTTTTGTGGCGCTAGCTTAACTTCCGGTAGACATCGAAATATAATCAATCGGTAACAAGAGCCCTTTTAGAGTAATTATTTTTTGATAACAAGCGAAATATGTTCGCTGTGTAAATCAGACGGATTTATTAAAAATGCAGATATAAAAACACCCACGCCTCGGTTTGATTTTTAAAGGGGCATTACGTGCTCATGTTTATTCAACGAAGTCTTTTGGGAACATCGGTCGGTTTTTGTATCGTGGCAGGTCACCACAAATAAATGAATGTTTGGGAAACACATCCCACAGCACAATAACCTGAGACCAACATCATTACTCATTATTAGCTGCGTTTGAAGCCCGCTACACTAACCAGACCGCTAAACAAACACAGACAGGAAGTTAACTTAGGTCCAGGCGCGTGCGCTCGATGAAACGTATATATTAAAGGTGCCATAGAATGCATTGAGAGAATATTTTAAATTGTTCTCTGATATGTACATAGAAGGTATGT
>JAUMHQ010000085.1:5102296-5118066 GCA_032361165.1 Enteromius paludinosus
CAAATATGCCAATAAAATGTTTCAAATTCATATTCATGTCCAGTTTTTTTCCTTATGTGGCAAGTAGAAACGGTCCCTCCAGCGTGATACGAGACCCTCCGCTTCGCGTCGGGTCCTGATCACACAGTCGGGGCTTATTTCTGCGATAACTACCGGCTGCCTGTCCATTATCCCTTACTTAAGTACTAAAATAAATAATTCTAATATACTGATTGAATGCTCAAAACAGTTCTAATGATTCTCAATTTTTGTACAATTATACTATAATTTTTTTTATAATATTTTAAATTCGTTTTTTTAATGATTTAGTAATTTTGTGTGTTTTTAAATTAATGTAATTCTAATTAATATTTATTTCAGTTATTTTAGTACTTCAAGTTAAACTAAAATATTCACTTGCAACTAATTGAAATTTGAGCTATTTTTTTATTATTATTTATTTCAGTTAGCATTTATATTAAGTAACATATTAAACATATTTAATGTTTTTTTTTATTACAGTGAATACAGTATTATCAAAGATGAAAACCGTGTGCTGCTATATATTCTCTGTGGAAACAGTGCTACAATTTTGTTCAGGATTATTTTATTTAAAAATTGAAATATTTGCAATATTATAACAAATAAGTCTTTACTTTACATTTTTGACCAACTTTTGAACAATCGTCCAAAGTCACAGTCAAAGTTGGGTTTATTCATTACATTAAGAAAACCAAAAAACAATACAAAGTATTTCCAGAAACTAAAAAGTAGTTAGCATGAAATAAAAACACTTTCACAACTTGAAATGCAATGAATAAGCAGTTAAGAGTCCTGATGCGTAAACACAGCTCTAGATCTATGAAAGATTCAGTACTAGCCAGGAAAGGGTTATTTTAAGTTACATAACCAGGGGGAAAATGCTGTCAGGCATGATGGTGACAGACAGAGAGGTGTTAAATAGAAAAATGGAGAGATGGAGTTGGTGCATGTCTGTGTCTAAAGAGATGAGAGCTGAACATGGACACGGCGGGCCCCAGAGGGACCGTTTCTAAATATAATGTAGAAACTTAAGGTACAAGCATTACGTAAATACAGCAGACTTGCTGCTTCACAGCTTGACATACCTTCTCTCCATTAGGATTGCCCAGGACGTAACAACCCATGATGTGGATCAGGTTGGGCTCTGGATTCAGTTTACTCATAAACCGGCTCAGACGTTTCCAAAACCTGCAAACACATGAGCGAATCTCTCAGATAACAGTCACTAAAGGGATATCAAAACGAGACTTTTCCTTTGGATCTCACTCACAAGCTCATGTCTTCCTCTTTCTCGACCTTGGCAAAAGTGGCCACTTTATTCTTCAGAAGGTACAGGTGCCCCGGGCCGCCCTGAGACAGAAAATTACACATATGAAACCTTTACATAACATCAAACTCAAAGAAACAGAAGACCAGTAGTATTGCCCTCTGAACTGAGAGAGAGATTTGTGAATTCCTGTCCATCCGAACACACAACATCAAACAGACATCAGGGAAATATCACTCCCACAGACACTGCTGATTCACTCTGGTGCACCTACACTCTCATTCCATGTCCTTTTTGTTTGTTGGCTTCATTTTTCTCTCACCTGACAGAAGATCAGCATGCGCCAGATCTTACTGCCCCTCCTGTAGGCTGTCAATCTCTTCTCAATCTCCTCTGCACACAAAACAAACACACATAAAATCATGTAACCACAATTGTTCCTTTTTTTTTACTTTACTCCTGAGGATACCCTTATTATATTATGTTATTTAATTGTGATTAATCACATCCAAAATAAAACACATTACATTTCATATATATGTGTGCTGTACTGTGGATATTTATTATGTATATAAAAACACACACAGTATATATTTTTTTTATATTTATGTTTATACATTTATATATTCATTTTCTTATATTTTATATTATATATAAATATATTCAATATATAAACGTAACATTATACATGATTTCTATATATTTGAGTAATTTTTTAAAATTAAAGATTTAACTTGAAATAGTATAATTTTAGGATAACTACCCACTGACATTTAAAAGGAAGAAAAAAGTTAATTTGTATCAGTGTTGTAAAACAGTCACTAGAAAATATAAGACTTCTCTGATCCAGTGCCATTTATCAGGAATCCAATTGTTATTGTGTTTCTCATGCTGGCTGGCGCAAAAATCAATACAAAGCCCACCGTCATTCCACAATGAAATAACCAGGCAAGGGGTAAAATGCTCAAACGCGTGCGCGCACACACACACACAAAATCCCACAGCAACAAACAACACACACACATAAAGGTACATACCCAAAATATCATCAAACGTGGCATGCTCATGATCCTAGAGATAAAAATAAGGAATACAATCAATGCAAACACACAGATGAGACCAAATCTGAAGAGAAAATGTTCTTTGTATCATGCTCAACATCTCTAATCTCTAATTCACACTCCAGATAATATTACTGGCTTCTGCTTTTCTTTGTGCTGTTGAAGACGTGTTGTCATTTACTATTGTGTTTGCTATCAATTTGGTCATCTCTTGTCTGTTTAAACCTCTGGACAGTATTTTGTGATGTGTCTTCTTGTATCACATCCTGTAGAGTGCCTTTGATTTTATTGCACAGGACAAAGCAAACATTAGCTTTGTGTTTCAAGTGTCCAATGTGTTTTATTGTAAATGGTCTAAAAACAGATAGTGATGTAGAGGGGAAAAGTGGCTTGACTTACATAGAGTATGGGTATAATAGATGGATCGTTCCTTCGAATGATGTTGGGAACATATTCTGCTTTAGGAACTTTAGATGAAATCAACTAAAGGATAAAAAAGTGACAGAAAAAAGTCACCATGAATTAAATTTTTTTATTTTATTTTAACATAAATTAAAATAACATATTAAATTTAATTAAATAAAATTACTTAAGACAAAAAAGCTGATGATACACAACTTTTTGAGCAATTTAGCTGAATGTATCACGAGCCTAAGAGTTAAATTTAACATTTTATTAAAAAGGAAAAACTGAAAATGTAACAAGATTGTTTAAAAAAAACATGTAATGTAATGACTTCAAAATTGAGCATAATTAAAATCAGAATTTTGAAAAAAAAACCTAACATTTAAATTGCATACCATAATTTTGGGAGGGATAAAGTCATCCCCCTCACATGCCAGTCTCTCCATCTCTCTTTCCTCCTCCCAGTCCATGTCTTCACATCCTCCCTCCTCTGGAGTACCGCAGGTCGTCTGTAGCTCCCCACCTGTAGCATCACACAACACAGCAAAGAGACAGTTCAATGATGGATACAGAGACGGCCGAAGGAAGACAAAGAGAAGAAAGAAACAAAGAGGCAAGCGAGGAATGATAAGAGGAAAGAGTGGATGGAGAAGGAGAAAGGCTGAGATAGAGAGAAAAAGGAACAAAGATAAGACATATTGACAGTGATTGCAGTAATTGAGCTGTTTGTTGGCTTTCATTCAGTTTTGCTTCTATGTTAGGAGTCATAACCTGATAGAAGGAAAAGTTCACCAAAAAATTGTATTTCAAACCTTTATGCTGTTATATCTTACGTGGAACATGAAGAGATTTTTTAAGTAAATCCAACAGGAGGATAGTTTATATTGAGAAACTGTCAAGGTACTGAAAATGTCAAAACAGAACCCGACAAAAAGCATCATAGTAAAAGCAATAGTATTTGAGTAAGTATTTTTGAAAATTTCAGTATTTCACAATAAGTCCTGTAATGTTATTATTGATGACTAAAACATTAAAACTATTTTAAATATTTTTTTCAATAAAATAAAAAATTAGGTGAAAATAAAAATAGAAACCTTGTTTAGGAACTGACTTATAAAATAGGCTATGAAATAAGTTGGTTAAACTGAGTTTAATAATAAAAATTACTACTATGTTAAAGTCTAAACCACTAAAACAATGTGCACAAAAAATGAAATCAGAAAATATAAAAAATAAAAATCAACTAGAAAATAAATACTATAGCAGTATCTGAATAATACTAAAATAACACTTTTATGGCAACTTTTTGTGAGCAAATCAAAATAGGTTGTGACAGCCGTGTTAAACAGCAGATAAAATAATTTCTTCATTTTCCACAAAAAAACAACAGACGGTGGGGTTTTGAAATGACATGAGGGTGACAAAATGATGACAGTATTTTCATTTTTGGGTGAACTATTCCTTTGATGACTAAAAAAATGCAGTTAATTTCCTGTGAATTCCTTTTTAACACCAAGTATGCTTATACAACACAAAAACTAAAATCCAGAATCTTGAATCTCGTTTGAGCGTAGAAACCGCAGTAGTGGTTGTATAAGAGATAGTAAGAAACACCAGGCAGCTATAGAGAGAGAAAACAGACAGAGAAAAGCCAACATACAAATATTACAACTGTAAGTCAAATGTTCACAATCATTCATCAGGCTCCCTGAAGACACAGGTGGCAAAAACAAACATGACGACAAAAATAAGTCTAAAGGCAAACTACACACAGACTTAACATGCTGACACAGAATTGTGCGCGCACACACACACACACACACACACACACGTCTCCAGAGTCCAGACGCTCCAGGCAGGACAGATACTCACAGAGAGAGAAAGAGAGGAGCACATATTCGGGACAGAATCACGCTCAGAGGAAGACAGACAAACAGGATCAGCATCAAGAGCAGAGGAGGAACGTCTGTGTAGGATATTTAAGTGGTCTGAAAGAAGGATTCTGGTCGTAATGTAATGATTTTTTTTTATACACTAATGTTCAAAAGTTTGGGGTCTCTATGATTTTTGTTTTAAATAAATAATACTTTTATTCAGCAAGAATGCAAAATTGATCGAAAGTGACAGAAAAGACTATCGCATTTGTAACCAAAACGTTTTTTTTTTTAACTTTCTATTAATAATCCTGACAAAACAACAAATAAATAAACAAAAACTGCTTTTTGAAATTGGTTTTAATATATTTAGAAATGTTTCTGATTTCTGAATTATCATGTGGCATTACAGACATGGTCATGATGTTGAAAATTCAGTGTTCCTACCACAGGAATAGAATAGAATACTTATTTCAAATTGTTATAGTATTTCACAATATTGTTGTTTTAGTTAAAAACTGATCACATAAATGCATAAATCCTCTTTCAAAAAAGATCTGACCATGAACCCTTAAACAGCAGTGCAAATAAGTAATAACTAGTGCTGTCAATCATTTTATGCTGTGATCTTGATATGCTAAGTGTGTCATACTGGCATGTATAAGTGTGTGTGTGTGTGTACAGATGGACTCACTGTCTTTTGAGTCGTTTAGGGAGTCTTGTTTGACAGGGGTTGGATCGCTCCAGGATCGGTTGAAACTCTTCGTCCTGCGCTCTGCAAATGCTAGTGAAGTGGAGAGATGGTCACACGCACACACACGCGATGCCCCATGATCCTTACAGACTGCGGGCTGCATCACATACACCCAAACACACCAGCTACACACACATTTCTCATACACTGTATGTCCAATTGTTCCTGTGCTCCACTTGAAACACACATATAGAGCAAAATGGACCAACACTCATCCTCAGTCATTGGTTTATAGGTCACAATGACGCAAAACTGTCAATCATCTTTCATACAAACATGCAAAAATACACGTGCAGCACATGCATCACATGTACAAAACAAAAACACTCAAATGAAGCTATGCAATCATTCATACTGTACACTCTCACATAGACTCACTTTGTGCTTTCATTCTTCTGCTGCCCACCATTCTTAAATGCTTCCGGAAATTCCTAGAAATTAGGAGGAGGGGAGTGAAAGAAAAAGGAGAGCGGGAGAAAAGGAAGGTAAAACACGTCATTATCTTCATGTGTGTGACGCTACACCAAAAACCCTTGTCTCATATCTACGCATACAGATTTCCCTTGGTTATTCACCAGCGCAAACATATTTTGAAGGCCATATGAAACCCATAAACACTTGTTTATATTGTAGCACATCGCTAAATATTTGCACTACATAGGACGACAGAGAACAGCAGCAGACGTCCTTGCTTGTGTGCACTCATGTGCGGTATTGAACCAGCATTGTACTTTCTTTGAGACATTTGGCTTTTCTCCAGCTGACTGAGAAAGCAGACAGAGAAAAATGCCACTGCAGTAGAGTTAGTCCCACACCTCCGCCGTAACTACCCTACGCATATCCATGACAACTGTACACTTAATTATAAAAGCTGAAACACTAGTAAGGGGTGGACAAGGGTGACAGAGACAACGGGGCACGTGAATAAATAACAGCAAATTAGAAGACAGAGGAGTACTTGGGTCAGAAACATACTCTACGCAAATGTTGATGCTATGCTAACACATTAAAAGTATGCAGTCCTGTTGTATATACAGCATATTCTTGTTTATGGTATGGTAAACTATGGTAAATAGTTACCTTCAAATATGAAACAATCTATGATATCCAAATATACGTTTTGAGGCATTTAGTTCATGTGTGTTAGGTTAGCAATATGCTAGCAAATTGCTAAATGTTGACAAATGTCAATGAAAATGCTAACAGCTAGCTAGCTTTCTTCAGGCATTCATCGTTTTCAGTCACATGACTGGTACATAAACATTCATAGAATTGCAGCACAGCAAGGCATTTGTGTTTATGTACTAGTCTAAATTTTGGAGCTTGGTTTAAACCAAAACAACACTCTTGGCAGGACTGTGCTGCACATGGTTAGCGCACTGGGGAAGCATATCCTCATTAGCTAGTGTATTGTGTTATGAAAATGTAATTTGTGAATTTTATTGAGTCTGTTTCAGTGTTTTTCTCCAAGTGTCCTGTTTTGTGACATAATTACATTGTAGATCATGACTAATTGGAAGGGAAGTAATGAGAGAGGAAGAGAAAGGCAGAAACATGGGAGGAAGAGAGCAAAAAGCACTTTGTTTACACATGTGACAGAGCTGTGCCCACCTGTGAGAGGAGGGAGATATGGAGAAATCTCCCTTTTCTGTCCTTCTTACGGCTTATTTACACCCACATGCATTAGAGAGCGAGAGAGAGAGAGAGAGAGAGAGAGAGAAACCTCCCTCGCCCCCGCAGCTGAAGATGAGTCAGAGGCTTTTTTTTCCTCCATTGTCACTCTTTTCGTTCTCTCACTCTCTCAGTCCCATGTCTCCAATCTCTGCTCCTATATTAGCTCTTTAATTTCATCACCACCTCTCTCACGCTGTTAAATAATTTTATTCCCTCAATGTCATTTTATAAAGGAATATTTCTCCAAAAATGAAAATTCTATCATTTCTTCATCGTCATGTTGTTTCAAATGCAAAAAATTACTTTTTTATTTTGTAAATCATTAAAAAAAGACAATATTTCACAATTTAAAGAAATATTAAGGTTTAGTATAAATAAATATTTGTATGCATTTATAATAAATTTATATATATATATATATATATTTATAAATTTGATATATTATTTTTATCCCTGGTGCTCTTAAATAAAATGAAAGTGAATGGGGCTGGGATGCCCCAAAAATGACAAAAAGCGCCATAAATGCGCCATGTAAAGTGTTTTAAAACAACTGAAATAAAGTCAGAAAATCACCTAAATTAACTTTATAGTGCTTTTTATAGGGATTGTATGGAAAAGAGCAGCCTGGACATTCTGAATCTGCATTCTACATAAGAAAATGTGTTGAAAACATTATAAACTAGTTGCTTATTAGCATATCTGTAACCTGTTATTAACAAATTGGACTTATGAAGCTCATATTTTGCATGACTATATTCTACACCCCTAATCCTACCCAATACCTAAACATGCATGGCTTGTTCATGCAAGAATTGGACCTTAAAATAAAGTGTGACGAAAGTGTCTTATGGGTTTGAAACGAACCGGAGGACGAGTAAATGATGACCAGTTTTTATTTCAAGTGAGTTGTCCTTTTAATAGTACATTAGGGTCGAACTACTGTATGTGTTATTTCAGGTCACCTCAGCTTTCAGCAATTACTCAGGTGATTTACCACATTGTCTTTCCCCTACAGCAGCTGTGCATTGTGGGAGACATCTGGCTGGATTCTCCAGACTCCTGTCCAATATGACCTCTCCGGCTCCCAATCGTCCCCACCCACAGCAGCAACTCAAGATTACGTAATTGTCTGCTTGCCTTTTCTTCCTTTCATTCAGATTCTCACTCTCCTTCTTTCATTATCTCTCTGTCCTTTCGTTCTCCTCCTGAATGTATGATCATTTGTCTCACAGGGTTGACTTTCCAGCGACGTATCACACCACCCCTGTTCAACAATACACTCCTGAATCATCTACTGCTACTGTGACCATCTGGTCCTGTTTCAATTACCCCTGATCCTTAGAGAGAATGCTAAATGAAATATCTAGGCTAAAAAAAACAAAAGCCCAGCAAAAAACAACCTTATTGGTTATATAAAGAATATTCTAACAGACCAGACAAATATGCGAAATTATAAGGTATACTGTAATACAGTATATGCTACCCCTTTTCTTTTTTTCCTGATTTGGTGAGTAAATCAGAAGCTTAGAAATAATAAAATATGTGTGTGTATGGGATTATAAAACTTATCAGCATGACTCATGAATATTAATTAGGTGATGTAATGCTCATCCAGTAGTCAAAACTGATTTTCTGAAAAGCAGGACACTTGCAAAATTATGATTACCACATACTGATTTAATCAACTGCTGATATAACAAGTTGGGAGAAGCTGCACTATGGTGCATGCAAATCAGAATTTGGAAATAAATAAAAATCTACATATTTGTTATTATTATTTCATGCGACTAAAACATCAATTATCACTCTTAAAATATTTATTTGTTTTTTAACATGCTTATTTTAGTAGCAAGTTTAGTATTACCGCTATAATATGATATTACCATCTAGCTGCAGCACTATGGTGTAGTTTAAACAGTTTTTTATACATTTCTATGCATTTGAACGTTTATTAGCTCAACACTGCTGACATTATTTAGCACTGAAAATGTCTAACATTTTCTCTTGCTGTCTTGTTGACATAGGCTGGATTATTTTTCCTCTAAAAAAACTATTTCTGAGGTTGCAATCAGTTGCAATTTTGCTCTCAACTTGCATAGTTCAGTCACGCCTCGATTACACAACAGTAAGAAAGTTGGTTTGTGGCTGTGCGAAAAGCAATTTCAGCCAGTGTTGTAGCCATGGAGGTAGGACATTGAATCTGGCTCTCATCTCAGCCCAACCACACAGCAAATTGGAGGCTAAACTGCTTAGTTTGGTTCATGTCTAAGAGTAATGAATGTGCCAAGTCTTCAGACAAAATATCTATATTGATATGGATACATTACATATCTCAGCTTTAGCTAGAACGACAGCTATAGAACGATAGAATGATAGAACGATAGACAGACCGACTGTAGTGCCAGATAGGGCTATACTGCCAAAGCTCTTCCTCTATATCTTATAGGAATAAAAGCAGCGATAAATGACAGGCCTGCAACAAAGTACCTCTGGATGATGGCGGCTGACTCCACCTCGTTTTTTCTCCTCTTTCTCTCTGCTAGACTCCGGAAAACCCTGGCAGGAGGTGACACAACTTTAATGCCAGCGAGGGCGAGGGCTCACTGAAGTGCGGTTAGAGGTTAGAGCCATGTTTATGAAGGGGCAATGTTAGGCTGGAGTTAGGCAGGAGGAGCTCCTTCTGGGTAAATAAAGGGGCAGCCACGAGCAAAGCCTCGGATTGGATCGAATGAACGGGACCACCACACATTCCTGATAGCAAACCCAACAGTATCACCTACAGATTTAAATTTCTTACAGACCTTCTCTCCTTACAAGTAAATAAAAGTAAAAAAAAAAAAAGCCACTGCAGATACAACACGCTGTTATATGAAATTATCTCAAGGAACTCCTAACGTTTCTAGATAAACAACTTGACTCAAAAAATGATCAGCATCTGTCAGCATTTCTAAACCATGCAAGACAACTACATCTGTGTCTCTGGTAATCAGAAATATTCAGACCAGCCTATTAAATGTGTTTCTAAGCCATTTCTTGAATCAAAATGCATCTCTGCATTTCGCATCGCTAAAGCAGCATCATCATTCCGCATTCGGATTCATTTGTACATCAAGGTAAAATTATTTTGCTTTAGTTTCATCAACTTGACAGCGGCGGTATCTCGGTTCATACACAGAAGCACCGTTTGAATGGGACTAGTTACCCTGAGAAGATCCAATAAATGTTTGTTTCATAGACAGGTGTGTTCTTCCCTCACACAATCTCCATTACGAAAAAATTACCTCAGAGATCCTTTTAGAAATCTAATCCCATCCGGATAGGAATGTTTGTGCTTGTAGTAAATCGGTTTTTCTCCTTCGCTTCTTCTCATTTACTTCAAATATTGTAAATAGAGCTAAATTTGTGGGACTGGAGGGATGGTAGGATGGGCAGTGCTGGAGAAGGTAGCATTTGACATCACACACTGTCATTTTGTGACATTTAAAGGGTACAAAAGGGATACTCACGAAATCCTGTAGAGCGGAGAGGTGAGGCAGAAAAAAAGGAGAGAGAAAGACAGACAGAAAGCTTAGATAACAGCCACGTTTGAAGAAAGTGTGTGGTCAGCGTGTACTTGTCAGCTCTCTGAGTCAGTTTGACAGTAAATGTCACTAAATGAATGTGTGTTAGTGGCGAGACACCTGTTGTGCCATCTGTACTTCAGGTCAATATAGGCATCTAACTTCAGTGTTTGTGTGAATACTTACGCCTGCATGGTCGTTGTAGCAGTCTGAAAGCTGAACATGTTTTCTTTAGGGAACCAACTGTTATCTTCTGGTTAGAAAAAGACATAAGGGACTATATTAGTACAGTTGAAATGATGTATCTGAATATATGCATTGCGTCAAACATATACAGTGGCCCCAAAAACTACTTAGTACCCAGACATGTAAGCCACACTCAAAAATAGACAACACAATATCAAACCAAGACAGTTTTTATATTCTTAGCTATCTTTGCAATTACTTTTAACTACATAATAGTAATAATACTACACATACTATACGTAGGCCTACATACATACTTACATACACACAAACATATTAACAATATGTAGCATGAAATGGCACTTGGTTGATAATCTGTCATCTACATTTTTAAATGAATGTTTGGGTTCAAAACAAAATAAGCTCAATTGCAAGTATTTGTTTAAAGTCGATTACTACAGAAAATCATGTCCATTAATTTTTTCGTTTTGTTGTTGATGTTCTAAAAAAACAAAAACAAAAACGTGGTAAAACGAAAGCACATATAGACAACGTGTCAACGTGTGAAATGCAAAACACCTTTTTTTTTTAATCTGTAAAAAGAGACTGGTATTCTAGACAAATGAAGTTCTCGTTATTCATCAAAGATGCATCTGTGTATCTGGGGGCTGTTGCAAGTACATCAACAGAGACACGTTGTTAGATGAAAGCAAATAGCAGATGACTTTGTTTCTGTCTGGTTTTCGATTGTCAGACTTCATGAATGCATGCAAGCAAGAAACAGACGTTTGTGTCTATCTGCTTAGCTTGATGTTGAAAGGTCTTAACTTTACTTAAAAGTTAGTAAATTATGCCATCCTGTTGCTCAAACTGTAAAGCATTGTTGTAGCAACACCAAGGTTACGGGTTTGACTCCCAAAGTATGAATAAACTGACAAAATACTGCCTTAAATGCAAAATATATAGGAGTGGAAAGTGTTTGCCATATGCATTTCAGGGCTCGATTTAGCAAATGCCTCACTATAATAACAATTTCTACATATTTTGAAAGGGTTACTCCACCCCAAAATGAAAATTTTTGTCATTAACCACTTCACCCCCATGTTGAACCAGGCCTGTAAAAGCTTCGTTCTTGCACAGAACACAATTTAAGATATTTCGGAAGAAACCAGGAGGCTTGTGATTGTCCCATTGTCTGCCAAGTAATGAACACTGTCAAGGTCTAGAAAGAATGAAAGGCATAGTCTGAATGCTCCATCTGCCACCAGTGGTTCAATCGTAACGTTATGAAGCTACGAGAATACCTATTTTATGAAAAAAAAAAATATATATATAGCGTCTTTATTCAACAATTCAGCACCGTATCTTAGAACAGCATACGCATTTTTAGTCTAGTGGATCCTCTCCAAAATGGCGCTAAGATGCCGAATGATTAAATAAAGTCGTTATTTTGTCTTCTTTTTATACAAAAAAATATTTTCGTAGCTTCATAATGTTAGGGTTGAACCACCGATGTCAGATGGAGCATTCTGACAACATGTTTCTGGGGCTCGACAGTGTTATTTACTTGGCAGTCAATGAGAAAGTCACACGTCTCTGGTTTCATTTGTCGAACGTAGCATTCATGGATTTGGAATGACACGAGGGTAAGTGATGAATGAAAATATTTTCATTTTGCGGTTTTGCAAAAAAAAAAAAAAAAAAGTGAATTATTTTCAGCGGTAACCAATATAATGCCCAAATGCTGCTGATTGAGTTTGAACCTGAAACATTCCATTAAGTGTAGTTTAATCGCCCAAATACTTTTCAGGGCCACTGTCTAAAGATCCACCAGCAACAACATACACACATGGTCCACTCCACAGAGGGAGAGAGCACAAAAGAGACACACAGGAGAGAGGAGAGAGACACAGGAGAGCGGGAAAAATACAGACCACGGCACATCGAACACATCGACGCCCCCGTTGTTGGCTGAACCCCACCCCTTCCCCTTTGGCCAGAGCCTCTCTCTCTCTTTCTCTCCCCTGTCGCTCTCCCCCTCTCACCTCGCTCAAGCCCAGTCATGCGGTCCACACTGCACATCCGCTCTAGTGGTGGCCGGCGCTGCTTGCCTGCCTCTCGGGTGCTGCTTTCCAGGTCCAGGGAGCCCTGGCTGCGCGAGGGAGCCCCAGAACAGCCCTCGCATGCCAGGCCGCATTCCTTTCCCTCTCCCCAGCCGCGGATGTTATGTGCGCTGACCGAGCTCTGCAGCGGCTGGGAAAGGTGGTGGTGGTGATGGGGCACCCCGTGGTGATGGTGCGACGTTCCTGCGCCGGAGATGTGCTGGTGGGGGTTTGATCCGCTGGTTCCGCTGCTTCCACCTCCGCTCGGGTTGCCATGATGGTGGTTGCCGTGATGATGGTTGCCGTGATGATGGTTTCCGGATCCACTTCCGCTTCCACGGTGGTGGTGGTGCTGGGTTGGAGAAGACGAGTTGGAGGAGGTAGAGGGCTGGGCCTCCTGCGCCCCTTTCAAGACCTCGAGCTCCAGGTTCTCCTTGCTCCCCCGGCTGGTCCCCAGCATGCCGCTCTCTCCGGTGATGGTGTAGACCCGAGCAGGCTGGAGAGCGCACTCCACACACTTCTGCTGGTCCTCCTCTGCCGAAAAGCTGCGCTCTAGGGACAGCCGGCTCTTGGAGGAAGTCGTGGGAGGTGGCGGTTCCAGAAGGCCCAGGGCGGGGTTGATCAAGCTGGGGTCGTCGCAGACTGCGGAGCGGTGGAAGTTGTTGTTCTGAGTGCACAGGCTGTCTGGGGAGTCAGAGTCGTGGCCAACGAGGGTGTCAGACAGTAAGTGATCTTCAAATCAAACATTAGGACAGATGCCAAGAGAAAGAGAGAGGAGCGAGTGAGAAACGGCAAGAGATGCACAGAGAAAAAGACAGATGAGTTAACACACACTACATTAAGAAGTGGCACAGTTCCTCATGAAACATAGACGCGCCTGGAGGCTGAGAACATCGCAGGCTCTGAGTGGACGGGAAAAAAAGAAGAGCGGAGAGAAAGAAGATTGGAGATAACTGACCTGATCCGTTGCGGTTCTCAGGATGGGTGTGAAGGTACTCTCCGAATGCACGAGCTGCTCTGCAAAAAAACACACACACACACACACACATTCGTCACTGGCAGGCCCACACTGTGAATACAGTCAGGGACGAAGGATAGTGTTAGGCACGACATGCTGTGCTGTCACAATGTCGATCATAAAGATTCACAAACCATTACAGGCTTGAATCAGTCAATCTTTCATCAAATGAACTCACTGAATCAGCCGAGGCACTTAAACTAATTTACTGAACTGCAAGTTATTATTATATTCAATGTTGTCAATCTCGAAATTAAGCTTAGAGTAGATAGTTTGCTTAAAGGGATAGTATACTCAATATTGTCACCAAGATATTTTGAAGGATGTTGGTAGCCCAACAGTTTTGGTGCCCATTGATGTCCAAGTGCGTTGAAATTTTTTATTCAGACAGGTTTGGATGAGGTGTGTATAACATGAGAGTGAGTAAATTCTGGCATAATTGAATTTTATCTGTGAATTATCCCTTTAAGGTTCCAGAAACATTACTGAGTGATTGTTTAATGACAATGTATAGCTAAAAATTATATATATATATATATATATATATATAAATGACAATTTAAAAATATAAAAAAAAATATATAATAGAAAAGTACTTTCAGCTGCGTTCAGCATATTTCACCATGCGATATCCATTTTGCAGAATTCCACACATTCTCTGAAATCAGCTTATTTATCAGGCTACAAAACCACAGAAGACTCACGCAGTGTAATCCAGAACTGCATAATCCAATGACCCTGTCAGCAGCTGATCATATTTAACATTTACTGCAATCCTTTCGTTGCTTAAATCCTGTTTTAATGAATTAAGCCCATCACGATGTCTCTTTTATACGAGAACTTCAGAGCATTCAAGAAAGCATTAACACAAACTTGCATTTTAAAATGTAAGCATATATTTAAACATTATGTCACCACATTTATCATTGCATTTGGACGTGTATTATTATTTTTGTTAGGTTTTGTGCTCTAAAGCAATTCAGAGTGAGTGTCAGCACTCACACTGACACTAATGAGAGTTTATTTGTTGCTGTGCCTTTAAGAATTTTATGTAAAATTTTCACATGCGGCAGCGCTTTGTTCAACTCTTTTATGTACAAATAAGATTTCTGTTGATATGGCCCTTTTAAAATACTGATTTTCCCCACAAATGAACACAAGAGCCACTCTAGTCATAGTCTAAATGGAAGATGCCTCCTTGAATGTCCTGCTTCCGGATCCGGCTGTCAGTTTCTCTCACTTCTTTTTCAATTTGAGAAATGACAGGCATAGTGCGGACTACTCTTAGCCTCTTAATGTCACCTGCTTAGCTGACACCAGCCTCGGGTATAAAGGGCTTTCACAGGGATATGAGTAATGCTCTGCATGCGGCAGCTGTCTGCATCGGGAGGTATGAAAGCCGGACTTCTCAAACTTAAGAATGTGGCTCAGCTTCTGCAGTGTGAAGGCTGAAATGAGGGGCAGGCATGTGGAAACACATGTGACTGTGAAAAAGAGGGCATGTGGCAGAAAGAAAGGTGGGAAAACAAGAGAGGGGAGAGGAAGGGAGAAAAAGAGAGGAGGAGGACGAGGAGGAACAGAAACACGGGTACTGTGTAAATGTAATTGGTTGCTTTGTATTTCAGAGCCACCCACAGATTCAGATGTGCTGTTTTTATCTTTCCAGTCCAATAGGAAGAATGTGGGGGAGTGATAGATTTGAAGGGTGAAAAAGGGATGAAACAAGTAGAAATATGGACGTGAAAATATAAATACATAATAATAATTTTTATATATATATATATATATATATATATATATATAATAAAACAACTGTCAAATTAATTAAAAGATAATAAAAACAGCATG
>JAUMHQ010000085.1:5124600-5147587 GCA_032361165.1 Enteromius paludinosus
CACAGTATGTTATGTTCATGTACTGAACTGTTATTATTCAACCATGCCAAGGTCAATTCAGTTTTCCATTCTATGGCGCTTTTAAGTGGCTTGAAGCACTGGGGACTACAAAATTGCAACTTTTCATTTTCCGCTGGTCTTAGTACACTATGTACCTATAGAAGAGTCCAGTTTCAATTATCTATGCTAAGCTACAGTTAAAAATGCTACCACTAGACCCGGAGCTTGCCTGAATGGATTCAAAAACTATGAGATTCAACTGTTGGGGGAGTTGGATAATGAGCCTATTTTCAAATTGTGGTGTGTTCCTTTAAGATGTCTTGGTCGTGGTGCTTTCATCAGCCAGCAATAAATAAATAAACCTTCCTATTTTAACTTAGGCTGTGGGTCTGTCTGTTATAATGTAAAAAAGTCATTATCATACCATAATCTTATTGGTGTTAAAGTTTTTCTTTAAAAATATCCAAAACGGATCAAAACCAAATATATTTAAAAATAGACTTGTTTTTAGGTTATATCTTAAATTTTATTTATTTTTTCCTACCCATTAGCAAATAATCTGTTACTGTTTTAGTTTAGTTTAGTATATTTATGCTTAAAAAGCAATATTTTATATTAAGTAATAAAAGCCATTTAAAATGTATTCTAAATATATAATAAAAGCCTTAATATCTGAGCAAAAAAACATTTTTTTGTGTTAAATATCATACAGTACGGCTGTTTTGAGAAGTTTTCAAATCACACTGTAATCATCCAAACAGAATGAAAAAACACTCCTATCCTCACAATAGCGTGACATCTCACTGAACGCTCAGCCAGTACACAACATTCAGTCTGGCAGTGATTTTAAAACACATCTGACTGCTTATCCCTGAATAACATCTTCATATAATTCTGCTACGCCTATTTTCCTTCCTGATATTAAGGATACACACTATAAATAAACAGAGCAGCAAAGGAATATCAAATAGATTTCTGAATGTTACGGTACATTTAAACCTCACAAATTCACACCTTAACCAAAACCCAAAGGATTCACGAGATAGAAATATGCATGTATCTATCGAAACGAGACGGCCGGTGACTCAGCCTCTCGGCTCATGAATCAGAGTGGATGAGCATCAAGTGGAAATCTGCAGATCGCTGATGATTAGCATACAAACGCTGAGCTAGACCAGGCTCTCCAAGCTGACCCAGTGACCCTGAAAGCGTTCAGCCTAAAAATGACTCAGAAACACCAAAAAGAAAGACCGTCAGGAAGAGCCCATTATATAAGTCGTATGAGGTTAGTCAGATCCTATCAA
Organism: Enteromius paludinosus; assembly: GCA_032361165.1. Lineage (NCBI taxonomy): Eukaryota > Metazoa > Chordata > Actinopteri > Cypriniformes > Cyprinidae > Enteromius > Enteromius paludinosus. Next base: position 5,125,905 of record JAUMHQ010000085.1, read on the forward strand.
AAGAGCGTGTTTTGTTTCACACTTCAACTGATTACTCAGAGAAAGCACCAAAATGCATGAGGTGGCCAAGCGGAAAAGATTTAAAAAGTAGTGCAGGTTGAGAGCTTCCTGTTCTGTAGTGTGTCGAAGTAGGCCGGGGGGACTATTGATCCTGTGTGTATTCACAGAACATGGTCCACCTACAGAGTTTGCATTTGAACAGCTCTGTGGTCATGACCCAGTGTCTGAAGGATAGGAGATTACCAGAGACCGCCTTCACAAGGTGCAACAGTCCCCCGGACAATGCCAAATCCAGCGGCATTCAATAGTAAGTGTTGGGAAAGACTAGCTTTTGACACAAATAGCCATTTCTTTCACAATCAACAAATCGCAATGTGAAAGTGATTTAAATTCGGCTTTGACTGACAATTATTCTACAGCACAACACCTCTTTCTTTGCTCAAAACACTATAATTTACAGGCTATAATAGCAGTAACAACTGCCACAGGGCAATGACTAATTTCTTTGCAAATGAGCAGTTTCTTCCTGCGGGCCAGCCCATTTGAACAGTGTCCACATCTGAAGTCTGAATACTGTCTGATTGCTCGAATGCAGCTTGCTTTAATTTGAATACAAGGCAGTTTAGAGGCCCTTTTGTTGATGTTAATATTGAGCACTGACTTCAAGATTTAAAGGCCAACTGAATATTTGTGATATTCAGACAAACCTGCTCATTTTCAGACAATTTATTTACATAAACTTGGAATAAATATGCGGCCCTGGAGCACAAAACAAGACATATGCAGCACAGGTATATTTGTAGCAATAGCCAACAATACATTGTATGGGTCAAAAATATTATTTTTTCTTTTACACCTAAAATCATTAGGTTTTTAAGTAAAGATCACATTGTTTAAATCTCAATTTCTTAAAAAAAAAGATCTTTATAACTGTATTTGTTATTCAGGGTCACTTATATTAAAATCATACAATAAAATAATTATAATTAATTATTGCTATATAATTAAGAAATATAGAAATAATATTAAACAATAATGTCATTCAATTAAATTATAAATAATACATTTCCATGGCATTTCCACATCACCTTTTAAAAACTGGAAAAAAAGGAGGGAATGAATTAAGGGAATAAATAATGAGAAACATAATTTCAGCTAAAATGTGATTTTAGCTTTAATTTTAAATCATTTTAAGTCATCTTTCCACCCACTTATGAGTGTGCTGATGCCCCCTTGTTTAAGAACCACTGCCCTACAGTTAGCCTAGTCTTCAAAGACTTTCACCAATTAATTGGTCATAATGAATTAAAAAGATGCATATGTTCAGCATACAGTATGTAGATTACTCATGCAGTAACATTAATATTGCATAACTCAAAACTACACATGAGAGTGTCTTATCATGCCATTAACGTGTCTGTTTAGGATTCTGTCTACCGTTCTCTGTTACATCGGTCATTTCTACTCAGCATGCAAAGCCGTTTGCACAGATCTACCTGCCCTGCATACTGAACAGCCGCTTGTTCAGGCTTATGACACACACATAAATGCACCGAAGTAAAGGAATGCCATCCCATTCATCACTTCAATCCGTGCTTGAATGCTTTACGTCTACAGTTGGATTTAGACAAGGTCATTTCAATGACCTCTGTCTACAAGAAATGACAGCTGCAAAGTTTCTCAGCTCGAACGCAACAATCACAACCCATTCTGCATGTGAACATTAAGGATGCGATGACTCACAGCATCCCTGAGGCACCAGGCCCAGACGTTAAGGTGAGAAGGTGAACCTCTTGCCATCTTATGAATTTTGACAGGTGTGATACACATGAGAGCTAAACAGACACTATGATGTAATAACAGGTCTACAGTCGGGACTAGCGGTCAGTGTGCTTTTCATAAATAATAATGAAATCAAGCCACTATTGTGCTGTCTCAGTAACATGTTGATTTAACGCCTGTGGTGGCTGAATCATACTCTTGGTTACAAGACTGCCAGTTTGTTTTTCAATGACGGTATAATTCACTGTGACACAGAAACACCAGGGGCACGCATGATTGACAGATCGAGTCTCGTGCATATTTGCTTGTTGCAAGCGTGTCAGCGGTGAAGGATGGTGTCAATGCCTTGATCTACAGAGAAGATGACTTGTTAGGCAGCCTTGTGGGAAAATCCATCTTGGGCTGGTTTCTAGCTGGTCCAACATGGTATAAGTTGATCATTAGCACTGACGACTAACTTAGACCAGTAAACCAGCCTAGATCATATTACACAACCTTCTCAAATCTATGCGATTGATTTTTTGATATTGTTGTTTAGAACCACCCTCAAGAGTAATTAACAAAATGAATTACTATTTTAATATATCAAGTGAGTTGTGGTGCTTACATGCTTTTTTAAACCTGTGTGCTATAACTTTCCATTGCTGAACATAAAAACAGAAATTGCGAGAGAGAAAAAATGCATATCAATCAGTTCATATCAATAGTACTGTGTGAGTAACAGATCAAAATTAAGGTTATTTGCTGACCATTGATCATTGAGTCACTGATATGAACTTGCCCTATCTGTCACACAAATGATTCACTGGAAGATATAACAAAAATGAAATTCTGTCATAGCTACTCAAAAAATATATATATTTTCATTAAATTGGTATTCATTTTCGTTATGTTCCTCACATTCTGTCTCTGAAAGACTTTTAATATACTTTTATCGTGCTGTTTTTATGAGGCATGACATCTTCAGTCACCAGTCATTTGCATTGAAAAGATAGATTTTTGTTTACCGCAAAATGTATAACGTTACAGTCACACAGGTCTGGAACAACACGAGGGTGAGGAAATGGTGACAAACGTTATTTTAGGGTGATTTAACATTTTAACGTGAATATCAATGTACCGTACGGAACCGTAACGCTAACAAATGCGTTCGTTTTCTGGAAGTCGGTTTTCTAAATGAGGGGTTTGCTCAGGCAAATATCACGGCTGACCTTTCCTTTCTCGCATGAATGAGAGTTGAGATCCCCACGCGGCGTTTTGCAACTTCAGAGCTCGGAAGCCACACGTACGAATGCAGAGCTGGGCTGACGGGCTTCATGCGGTGCAGAACCCAAAACGACTTTACATAAAAGCAGACACTCACCTAACTTTGGCTGCCACCGAAGAAATCGCATCATTTCTCAGATTTTTCCTTTTGGACACTGCAGTTCCCATGCTGACATGGAAACAACGCTTGCAAGAAAACAGCACATTCCAGATGTCAAAGCATTGGAGGAAACACGTGAAAAAAAAGAAAAAAACCCCGATGGAACAGGTTGGTTTCAGGATGCGGATCCTTGTGCGTTCACATGAAGGTCTGTTTACAGCATAACGCACAAATTCTGGAGGTGATGCGGGACAGAGGATGCTTCCGTCTCCTCTAGCTAGTGTCAACTAGTTTAAGAAAAAACACACGCACGAGCAGGTCCCTCCCCTCCTTTCACTCTCTCTCTTCATTGAGATGAGAAAGATACGATGGTTTGAAGAGTGTTTATGGTGGTGGGAGTGTGCGAGGGTCCAGACAGGAAACCCAGTGGGACCATATATGGAGCGACCACTCCTCCGATTCCGCCCACTCGCGCCAATATCAGGTGCAGAATGAGCTGGAGTGACCGGAACACATGCATAAATACCGCACTTCATTAACGTTACCAGAAACACGTTTATGAGCCTCGTATAACTATAGTTATCTATCACCTCATCCACACTCTGTCTGTCTATTCATCCAACCATTTATCCATCCATCCATTCTTCTAGCTATTTAGCCATGTATATGTGTGTGTGCGGGCTTATGTGGTTTATGAGGACACAAATTTGTATAATGACATGGGTATGACATAGGTTTTACCATATGTATGTGTTTTATGAGGACATTTTCAGTCTCCCCGTAATTCAAAAGGCTTAAAAAACATACTAAATTGAGTTTTTTTGAAAATCTAAAAATTCACACAGTTTCCTGTAAGGGGTAGGTTTAGGTGTAGGGTCAGTGTAGGACAATACTACATACACTCTGTACAGTATAAAAACCATTACGCCTATGGAGAGTCCCCATAAATCACAAAAACCAACATGAGTGTGTGTGTCTGTGTATATATATATAGGCTCGATATATATATATATATATATATATATATCCATCAGTCCATCTATCCATCTATACTCAGTCAATGTATCATCGACCATCTATTCATTGTTTATCCATCTATCCATCCATACTCTTTTCATTTCTCCACCCATTAGTCATCTATCCACAAAACCATTCTTTCATCATCCATCCATCTTTCCAAACTCTCTGTATACATATCCATCTACACATCTGTCCATTTATCTATTGATACCCTATTAGTTCATTTATCATCTTCTATCCATCCATCCATCCATCCATATTCTGTCTATCTATTCATCCAACCATTTATCATCTATGTTTAATCAATCCATCATCCATATTCTTTCCATTTCACCACCCATTTTTCATTTATACACTCATCCATCCTTTAATCATCCACCCATCTTTCATACTCTCTGTATACCTATCCATCTACACATCCATCCAATTATATATTGATAGTCTATTACCTAATATTCCATCCATCCATATTCTGTCTATCTATTCATCCAACCATTTATCATCTATCCATCCATCCATTCTTCCACCTATCTAGCCATCCATCTATCCACTTACCTCTTTGTATAGGTGTGTGTATATGTACAGTGAGGTCAATAAGTATTTGATCACCCTGTGATTTTGTAATTTCTCTTACTTAGAAATCATGGAGGGGTCTACAATTTTCAGCATAGGTGCATTTCCACTGTGAGAGACAGAATCTAAGAAGAAAAATCCGGAAAACACATTGTATGACTTTTTAACAATTCATTTGGAAATTACTGTGTAATCAAATAAGTATTTGATCACTTGAGTCCAAAAATTTTAATATTTGGTACAGAAGCCTTTGTTAACAATTACAGGGGTCAAACGGTTCCTGTAGTTCTTCATGAGGTTTGCACACACTGCAGGAGGGATGCTGGCCCACTCCATACAGATTTTCTCTAGATCTGTCAGGTTTCGGGGCTGTCACTGAACAACACAGACTTACAGCTCCCTCCAAAGATTTTGGATTTAGGTCTGGCGACTGTTCTATTGACTGGAGACTGTTCTAATAGAACGGCTAAACAAACCGCGCCCAGGCACGGTTCGGAGCACTCACACGTCAAACGAACCGCGCTTTGGTGGTCAAACGCACTCGGTGCACGGTTCAAACTGCCTAGTGTGAGCATACACCTTATTGCTTCATGGACTTCTATACTCTTTGCTTCTACTAAATACTGAGCAATACTTAGGGCCATGTGATATTTCAGTTTTTCTTTTTTAACAAATCTGCAAAAATGTCATCAATTCTGTGTTTTTCTGTCAATACGTGGTGCTGAGAATACTTTTCGTACCCACTGTATATATATATTATTCTAACCATCAGTCCATCTATCTATCTATCTATCAATACTTCATAAATCAATTTATCAACATCTATCCATATTGTTTATCCATCCATCCATCCATCCATCCATCCACCCTATCACCTTTCCATAAATACTCTGTGTATCCATCCATACATACATACATCTACTTATCATCTATCCATCCACCCATATTCTCCATTCATCTCTCCGTCCATCCTCTCTGTATCTATTTATCCTGTGAAAAGTGTAATAAAACCTAAAAGAATGGTTCAAGTGGTAACGTCAAATGTTAATTGGTATGTGTCAAAAATCTTATTCTGTAGGAATGTATAGTTTAGATCAGTTCAGGCAGAAATATTTTACTGATCTATCCAATGTGTTAAATAAAAATCTTCACCTCACATTTGCCTATGCGCATACCTTCTCAGGTTTTCAGGCAATGCATGTAACTCTATCCCCATGCACACTCACACAGGGACATATAAACACGTCAGGATTATAGCAGTGTGCCCTCGCTCCATAACAGGCCGTTAACTGTCTGCAGTTGCCTCATGGAGGCAGACAGACAACAGACGAACCATCCTTCTGCTGTTTCCGCTGTTTCTGTGCTAAACAAACAAATGTCGAGAAATAGGGGCTTTAGTGTATATAGATCCGTAAGAAATATGAATTAGTGTACTCAATCAATCATCTGAGAAGGGTCACAAACCTGTTTTTTACCTAAATTCTGCGTGTTTAGCCAAACACATGGTCTGTCTGTGTCATACAGGGAGACAGATGGAAAGAAGCAGAAGTCAGCTGGATTGAAGAACAGTATATATTACAGTGCTTCTGGGTTTTTGCTGTGGTCGACGTCATTTTTTTAAGTAAATAATCCGTGTTAGCCCTGGGCTGCGAGTGTGCGTGGTGGGACTGCCGATGAAGTGAAGAAAAACAGAAATGAAAGAATGACAAAATGCCCTTTCTTTAACACAGCACCGAGATGTGCAGCGCTACGTACAGCATGTACTAGCGATAAAGCCGATAGTATTTGTTAATTATCCCCACACAGGCCGCAGTGGATGTTCACATCATGCACAGCTAAGCATTACAGATTAATTATTCAAAAAAATGTGTAAAAAAAAAAAAAACACCTCTGCATAATAGTCTTCTCTTCCAACTGAATAAAACATTTTGTTTACTACTGGCAACACTGTCTGAAGCCTGAAGTTTTGGCAAGAAATGTCCTTTCAAAAGACAAATGGAAAAATGGAAAACTCATCACCTGTAATCCACACACTAAACCAGCCTGCCATTGAATTTGTGCTTTTGTGTCTTAATCTTTCAGATGATGATGATGATGATGAAGAGGGAATGGTGAAGCAGTACGTTCCTTCGGAGAGGATACCCTGGACAAAGTCTCTCTTTTTCCTCTCTCTCACACACCTGGATCATTTCGAGGGGAAAACTGCTGTTCCCATCACTCACTGTCTGTTCCAACACAAATAACCTAACAAGGTCAGCCAAAACACTCGTACTCCATTACTCCACTGGCTCATTGTGAGCCAGAGCTCCTGCCTCTGCTACATCACATTTGAGTATCGACAGTCACTAATAACGGCATGTGAAATCTCATAAACTCCCACTGTCACCAGCAAGGAGAACAATCCTTAAAACCTGTTGTGATAATTGCAACAGAGAGACCCTTATCTTCGCCGCTTTGCATAATTTGAAACTTAATTTGAATAATGCAGTAATTGGTAATCGTGTAGGTACAACAGGCAAATGATCTAATCCAAATTGGCACAGTGTCGGTTTCAACGAATGTCTAGGAGAAATGTGAATATATCCGATGGAATTATTCAAGAATGTAAGGAATTTTAATGTAAAACTGACATGCTTCAAATAAAATGCAAACATTTACACAGTTACAATGACATTGCATTGGGTTCACAGTTAAAGGCTGCATGCAGTGTTTCACCTATTATAAATATTCAGAGGGTTGTAGCAGTGTAGCATGTTATTTTTTCACAAAATTGATTTTGGGAGTCCCAAAGGACAGGTTGGCATGCATGCAAGGTCAAAAAACATTTTAATTTTCTTATAATAAGCATTTATTTTTACCATTATTTGTTCAACCTTATTTGCCTCCGATTGGTCAGCTATCCAGTGCACTGTGATTGGCCAAATACTGCAAGCATGTGGCGGAAATGTTACGTTCCTTACCATAACGTGATGCCGGGTCCCGGGGTTATGACACCAAAAAAAATAAAACACATTACAAAGGCATTTGTTGCAATCAGTGGAGACATAATAACTGATTATCATGATTTAGTACTGTCATAAGTCTAGTTTGGCAATGTAGGTCAACTTACATTGCTTTAGACTCATCACTTCACTCAGCCCTGCCGGTAATGAAAAGGCAATGGTGCAAATGAAAAGGCAATGATGCAAAAGAAATTATTATTTTTTAACAAATCCATTTACAGTAAAGTAAGTGATTTTTGTGACAGGAAAAGTCACACATATCATCCTCCAGATGACACCACTGCGAGGAGGCAGCGGTGCTGATTTATTTAGAAACCCAGGATGTACACATCATTAAACAGATAATTACAGCACAGATCCCCCGGATACCTTTTGAGTCATATACACACACCCCCAGACTCTCTACATCTCCTCTGAAACCTGTCACTACAGACCATCCTTAGTCACAAAGGAATGACGACATTGGAAGGACCACAAATTTTAACAACATCACCCCATTGCTTTGCAAACATTTTAATGGATAATTACAACACTGTTGTTACTTGTGACTTACAGTTGTTTGCTTCTAGCTATTTAAAGAAAAAGCTCACCCCAAAATGAAACATTTATCAACCACCTTCCCTTGTATTATTTTCTCTTCTCTTTATGAAACACAAATGTCAGGAAGAATGTCCAAGCTGGACTGTTAGATGCATGTTTTTAAAAAATCTCTTTGCTACAGCTATGAAATCTCACTCCCTTGCTAATATTTGAATGAAAAATGTATTATTATTTCTATTTTCAAAAAACAAAACAAAAAAAACAATACAAAGAGTTTGGGCTAGAAACCAGCAAGCACATACGTAACAATGGCCAGCCATCCAGAACAGCCCAGCTCAACATGGGCAAGCAATTACTTGCATTTCTCAAAAAAAAAGAAGGATCATACATTTTCTGACCATTTAGCTAGCTTTTACCTCTTATACTGTACATAATACCTTCAAGCCCTTTTGCTAAGTAGCGAGCTGCATGGAGAACAAAAACAAAGAACCTTCCAGACAGCAGTACAATGTCTACTTCAGAGAAGGTCAAACACTCACATTCACTAAACTCCGCCAGGCTGATTCAGACTGACAACTGGACAAAAGGCAATGAACGCAAAAGCACACACCCCAGCTACAACAGCCCTACCTAGTCGATTTCATCAGGATTATTGCTACTCTTATGGGGATTTTTAGTACAGGTCAGCGGAGCTAAATGACAATCTAAATCTTAACCAAATTGCCAATCTCATTCTTCATGGTCACAGTGGTACATTTCACCATACACTTGAAGTTAGTTAGGAAAGTAAAGTTACCTGTCTAACAAAAAAAAAGATACTTTATGGCACTAGGTCTACAAGTGCATCAATTTAAAGCTGAACTTGCTCTATAACTGAGACTATGTGCCTTGATCTCACTCGTCTTGACTGATACTGTCAAATAATGATACTGAGCTTTAAATCAATCTTTCTTTTATCATTTCTCAGGGAGTAGACCCAGACACACAGATTTTCAAAGGCTCTACCTAAAAAAAATGAAGCAAAGTGTGTGTGACATTAAATATAAGTCCTGTCAAGCTAAGGTCGAAGTCTAACAAGTTTACTCTAGGAATGACCACGAGAAGTGACAGTGATACTGATAACACAATTGCATGACTTTTTGTGATTTCACACCGAATCCAGTCCATAATCTATAACAGTACATAAACGTGACCAAAAGTACCTTGTTTCCTCTGATTGGTTATTGTATCACTGCTCTGCAGTCAAGATTCATCGGACAGCAGTTTGCATCAACACTGGCCCTGTTTCAAATGGCGCCTTCATAGTCCCTCCAAGCAAGCCTAGACAATGTGATAAAGACTGTTGGGTAACAGTTTGCTGTAAGGTTTGAACTAGTGCATCAAGGGCACCCCTCTGAATCCAAAAATGGCAAATGAGGATAAGGCAACATTCAACACTTTCCCTTAACAATGTTCAAAAAGAATGTTTCCATTTGTCTTGCAAAAATGGAACAGAATCCATTCTATAATCTTGACATCCCATGTTAAAATGTGACACATACGGCATGAAAAGGCACTAAAAACACATCATGCCAAAGCCCCAAAGGTCAAACATTACCGAACATGTCCAGTACGTGCTAATCTCCACAAGTGTTCTGAAAAACTCCAGCAATGTCATCAGTGCTGCAGCACCGGCACAGGCACCATTAGTGTCTGCCGGATTATCCTGCCAGAGAGAGGGAGCCCTCGCACCGTACGTGAGTCTCATGCCTATCAGCTCCTTGTTTCACCTTGGCACATACCGCAGTAGCTAAGCAATATAGTAGGGTGACAAACAGTGCCATGATTTGTGTGTGTGATTCACGTGTGAATATTCGCACTGGTTGCTGCCTGTATCTCACCCTGACATGAGGCTCTAGGAGAATGATGCATGTTGCGGGAGATTATTGCTTTACACTCTCTCACCCCTGCCTGCTGTTGGCTGTGACCACGTGGCCTGATTCCTGGCGTGGAGGGAGGGAGATGAGAAGGAACAGCTGGGATGGAGAGAGGGAACAATAGGGAGAGGTAGATACATGAAGGTATGTGGGGACAGACGGAGAGGGGTACAGGCAAGGTGCTCAATACTAATGTACGCGTATTGTAATTGCGTAGAATTTGATGAATTCTCTGCTGTAATAATTATATGAAAATCCAGTTGAACAATAATGGGACTACTCACCAACTGTCTCAATCTTATAAATACTGCATGCAGAAGTGGCAAGAGCTTTTAAGGGTAACAGCGCACTTTACATTAAGCACTCCAGACGAAGAGCTCGTTGCTTGGTTGTCTGTGGCATCAAATTTTTAAACATTTTGATAACAGCAAGTAAACCAGATGTCCTGGAGCACAATAATCTTCTATGTCTGATTTGATAGCTACCCGGAGCTGAATCATTGCCCAGACAACAGGATTAGTTCCCTGGGGCCTCAGACTGCCAGGGGCCTACAAAGCCTCAGGGTTCATGAAATTTCCAAGTTTTCAAAGACTTCCAATATCAGTCCAGCAGAAAGTGAAACACCAGCTCCATCCTGGAACATAAAGAGCGAGCTGAACATTAGGATTTCCAAAAACATAAATCCAAGGGTCTTGCCTCCTGGAAAAGCATTGGTAGAGTTATATCAATCAGATGGCTATTTTCTTCTCAAAGTTGCATGACAGACTAGACCTTTTGCTGATATTGGTCTTTCTAAAATAACATTAGCTATACAAACTGCACCATGGGGGTTTAGAACTGTTCTAAACTAGTAGACACAACAATTGTAAATTAAAAAAAAAATAAAAATTCTACATATTTTGTAAATTGTAATTTTTTTTTGTCACTGGGGAAGTAAGGGCACACCTCTGTACCATAAAACTTTCATATTAATACCTTAAGGGTACATGCAGGGTTACTCTTCTATGGTAAATGCCTTTTAGGGTGCGTAAAGCACAAAGTTGTCCTTTTGAAAGCATAGAATACAGCAGGGCTGTCCAAACTCTCTGCAGGACACCAGCCCTCCAGGACCGAGTTTGGGCAGCCCTGGAATAGGGGGTCCCTTACCTGCAGAGTTGACCTCCAACCAAGTAAACACACCTGTCCTGAACCTGCTAATCAAGGTCATCAGAATACCTATAGACTTTCAAGATGTGTTAAGTCTGAGACACACTGCACAATTTTTTGCTGTCCCAGACGAAAGATTGGCATCATCAAACAATTGCGGCGAATTAGAACCCACCACGACTGTTTCTCGATGCCTGTCTTTCTTCTGTAAAGGAAACAGGTTGGAGCTACACTCTGCTGGACACTGGCCCTCCAGGACCAGTTTGACACATGCTCTGGAGCAGTTGTTCCCAACCATGTCCCTGGAGTACCCCCAATACTTTACATTTTGCATGTCTCCCTAATCAAACATACATAATTAAATGCATCAGCTCATTTGAAATGGGTTGTTTCAGCCATGCAAAATGTGCAGTGTTGGGGTTACTCCAGGAACTTAGTTTGGAACCAGAGCATAGGTAGTCAATCTTGGCTACCGTCCTGCAGACTTTACATCCGACCCTAATTAAACACATCTGAACCTGCTGATTGAGGTCTTCAGGATCTTTCAGGCAGCAGGTGTTGGGCCAGTTTGGAGAAGGTTTGGACATCCCTCCTTTAGAGTATCTAGAGAATATGTATGTTCTGGAGTTTGACCTGCCTGTCCTTTAGTGTTTACTATGCCTCTCTAACTCATCTCCAGTCACTCTCTGCCTCATCTCTGGTTTTACAGTTCCCCTTCAGAGATTTGAAATGGGCTGCCGCTCATTTGTCTAAATTTGACTTGTGAGGTGAGGCAGGGCCAGGAGATGAGCATGCTGCCTCTGCCGAGCCCTGGGAGTGAATGAAAGCCTGGCAGCTCTCCCTTTTGCTGACAGATGAATTATTGAGCTCTGTTTACCCAAACGAGAAGCCTTGGTGTGCTCGATCAGGCTTGAGGGGACAGGGAAAAAGGAAAAAAACCATGCCTCAGAACAAACAGCTGGACTCATACCTTCACCAATGATGTCATCATGGCTTTGTCTTGCTTGGCATGCTTCTTCAACGCAGACGAAGTCCCCAAAAAGCATCTGGACACTTAAAAGTATAGTTCAGCCAAAAAAAAAAAAGAAGAAAATTCTGTCATTACTAACCCTTATGTCACAACAAACCTATAAAGACCTTCACCTTTGGAACACAAATTGAGGTATTTTTTTATAGAGTCAGAGAGCTTTCTGACAGTTTTCTTTGCACACAAAAATGTCACATGGACTATTTTATTGATGTCCTTACAAGGCAGTGCCTCTCTAGGCAGTGCTGTCTATGTAGGGTCAGAAAGCTCTAGTATTTCATCAAAAAATATCTTAATTTGTGTTCCAAAGATCTTACAATTTTGGAACCACAAAGTAATTAATTAATAAGAGAATTTTTATTTCTGGGTGAACTATCCCTTTAAAGCACCCCTCTTTGCATTATAAACCCCTATATATGCTTTTTAATTTAATTTCTACTTGTTTTATATCTTGTTATTTAATGCTGTGACATTCATTCATTTTAAAGAACAACCAATGATGCTTTTTAGAGCCACTCTATGTGGGTATTGCAGACTCTAACTTACACACCTACAGACATCTATGTAATTGAACAACTCTATCTAGTTTTCCTGCTCATGCATGAAATACACAAGCTTTGATGCGCACAAAGCCATTTGGGATCACAGTGTTCTTTTCATGTCCAGTTGTGTGGGTGCCTGTACTGTATGTGGACTGCTCTGGTATTAAGAACAGAAGGCTGTGGCTCATGTCCCCAGCAGTCTACTGAAAAAGCAAACGTTGTGCATCCACAGTTGTGCACATATCCCTGCTAGGACACCAGAGCAAGCGGAAGAACAAGATGTTGACATGGACCATGATAATCAGAGTACATCTCAACTCATGACTCATCTCTCAAAAGGGCAGTATTTACTACAACTTCATCAACTTTCTGTTCTTTAAAGTGCCTCTATTATGGTTTTTGAAAATGACCTTTCAGGCAGTGTCTAAGGGAATGAAAATCCTGCAACGTTTTAAATCTGAAAGAGGACTGTGTATAAAGTTATTGTCTCTCAAAAGAGTCAACTCTGAATCACTGAAAGGACACGTTTTTAAAACTAGTCTCAAGCTGTTTCATGTTAAGGTTAACATGAAAAATTAGCATATTACCCACCCACGAGTTGGTCTGAATAAAAATGCTAATTTATTCTTTGCCACTAGGTGCCACTTTTGGAGTCTTAAAAGCTCACAAAGACTACTTTAAAGTGCCCCTATTATGCCTTTTTAAGGGTTGCTAATAGCTTTATGAGTCTCTTAAAACAGGTTTACATGTATGCAAGATCAAAAAACTATGATGGAGTTTTAGTGCCACAAAAAAATCGAAAACTACACGATTAAAGTGGAAACTATGAGAATAAAGTCGTAATATTACGAGATTAAAGTGGAAACTATGAGAATAAAGTCGTAATATTACGAGATTAAAGTGGAAACTATGAGAATAAAGTCGAAACTACAAGATTAAAGTCGAAACTACGAGAATAAAGTCTTAATATTATGACATTAAAGTCAAAACTATGAGAATAAAGTTGTAATATTACGAGAATAGAAGTCGAAACTACGAGAATAAAGTCGAAACTACAAGATTAAAGTCAAACTACAAGAATAAAATCGTAATATTACAAGATTAAAGTTGAAACTACGAGATTAAAGTAGAAACTACGAGAATAAAGTCGAAACTACAAGAATAAAGTCGTAATATGACGAGATTAAAGTTGAAACTACGAGATTAAAGTCGAAACTACGAGAATAAAGTCGAAACTACGAGATTAAAGTCGAAACTACAAGATTAAAGTCGAAACTACAAGATTAAAGTCGAAACTGCGAGAATAAAGTCGTGATATTACGAGATTAAAGTCGAAACTACGAGAATAAAGTCGAAACTACAAGATTAAAGTCGAAACTACGAGAATAAAGTCGTAATATTACGAGATTAAAGTCGAAACTACGAGAATAAAGTCGTAATATTATGAGATTAAAGTCGAAACTATGAGATTAAAGTCGAAACTAGTATTATTGTGATTGCTGGGTGTCTGGCATGCAACAAATGATGAATATATATAATACAGCGATCTGATCAGTAAAGAGCTTGAACAACACATTACTGTAAGACACCATTTGTGTTTCACTATAAAACTGAAGCTGAGACTTTGTTATAAAATTACTTAAGGGACTAATCTTATTGCTATTGGTCTACCGCAACAGCGTGTGTCAGAAAACAAAACGCCCATTTCCATAACTGAATGAGTGCGCAGTATACAGCGTCTTCTTGACATGACGTAATCCACATGGAAATGGTCACGACGTAGAACGTGGGCAGACATTATGCAAATATGTACTTCGTAACGTGTGGCCGTAACAGAAAAAGATTCGAATTGCTGACGACTCGTTTAGGCGAATGTGAGCCAACTCTTTTTTTTTTTTTGACAAAAACTTCATTTATTCTGCACTGTCAGTGTCACAACTTTGCAGATAGTTTATGTTCACATGCAGCTACATGACACACTGCATGAACAATCATATTTGAAAAGGCATAATAGGGGCACTTTAAATAAAATCGACCACTCACTAGAGTGGCTTGAAAAAAATTTAAGCTAAATCCTTTTCAAAACCTGATAGTGTTAACCAAAGCAAACATGAGGTAAAAATGCACTTACTACATCAGAGACACCTTATGGAGCTGCTTATGTGATATGAAACTGAAATGTATTAGTTTACAAATCATGGTAAAAGTGTTAAAGCATAAATAGTAAAAGGATTGGCATGAAAATAAGTCTTCAATAATGTTCTCCGTAATCATAATATGTGTGAAATGGACTAAAAGTTGCTGTTTTACTGCTGTATGTGTATTTTGCAAAAATATAGATATATAGGTAAGTCCAGGTTTATATGGCTTTCAGAACAGACAATTTATATCTAAACCCTTATCGTCTCGCTGTTCTTGGATATTGAGAGCAACTTAGTTATTTGCTTACTTGTGTAACTATAGTTTCTAAATGAAACAATTTACATCTAAAGTTACCATTAAAAGTACTTAGACAATTAAGCCAAGCTTTATTGTTGTAGAACACATTTTTAAACAGAGTTGGAACATCGTTGCAATTTATATCAAAATATCAAACCAAGAAGCAGTCATCCAAAGCAGGCATTTAGCAGACGTTTTACCCTAAGCTAATTATAGTACTCCCTATAGTACACTTACAGCATTATAAATTATAGTAATTTTATAGTACAAGAATAATTCTAATAGATCAAGTGCCTTGCTCAAGGACAAACAGATTTTACTCCTTATGGGAATCAAACACATCGCATTACAGTTATTATTTCTGAGCTTTAGGTTTGAAAACTCAAAAAGATCATGTGACTGATAAATACTGATGCAATTTTTAATGAATGGTTAAAAATTTGGGCTATTAAACAAAAGATTGCAAGTTAAAAACCCAGAAGGAGAGATTCATAGTCCCCATAATTCCCTTAAGCAAGAGATTTAATCTCAGGTTAGTTTAAGGCAATTGCCCTTGTTATATGTTTCTTAGGATAAAACATAAAACATGATTTTGAATGGTGCTTTTCTAAATGTCATAAAATATAAAGAGCAATGATCAGTTCCGTGCCGCAATTTTTGTATATGCAGCAAATACAATTAACATGCAATAACACCCAACAACACCATTTGTGCTGATCAATACATAATTTAGACATAGGATGCAGTAGCCCTAATGATACAAAATGAAGTAGACAGAAAAAAAAAGAGTGCAGTCAATTTCAAATGTTCAAGAACAACATGTCTAGTCTGTGACAGAACAACCTCAAATATTGATTTTATCTATCCATCATGAGGGCCTCGGGCTCCTGACGTCAGTGCTCTTCAATAAACTGGAGCAAGAGATGCATCCTCAGACCAGCGAATGAAGGCTTTTTTACTACAAACCCAGAGCAGAAATGGATAGGCGGTAATAAATTGCTGCCTCTCTCTGAACAAGTCCAGACATGGCACATCCACTTCAGTATGCCAAAGGAAGATTGAAAGAGAAAGATCGGGCCACTGCAGAGTTGGAAAGACAATATGTGATGGGAAAACAACCTCAACAAGTTTTGGAGAGCAAAACAGACACAAGCAATATACAGCATATATACAGTGGGTACAGAAAGTATTCAAACCCCCTTACATTTTTCACTCTTCTATATAGTGGAGCCGTTTGCTAAAAATGTTATTCCACACAGCATCCCATATTGACAGGAAAAAAAAAACAGAATTGTTGACATTTTTGCAGATTTGTTAAAAAAGAAAAACTGAAATATCACATGGTCCTAAATATTCAGACCCTTTGCTATGACACTCATATATTTAACTTGGGTGCTGTCTCTCCTCACTGCAAGACACATGAAAGCCCGCATGGAGTTTGAAGATAATGAGAAATAAGATTCTCTGGTCTGATGAGACCAAGATAGAACTTTTTGGCCCTAATTCTAAGCGGTATGTGTGGAGAAAACCAGTCAACGTCACCACAACTCCGTGACTGTTCTTGAATGGCCCAGCCAGAGCCCTGACTTGAACCCAATTGAGCATCTCTGGAGAGAACTAAAAATGGCTGTCCACCAGCGTTTACCATCCATCCTGACAGAACTGGAGAGGATCTGGAAGGAGGAATGGTAGAGGATCCTCAAATCCAGGGGTCTGTTCCATAAAACAAGTTTACCAAATAAGCCAGGCTTTTGGCAGATAATCTGATTTATTTCAAACCAAATTAACTGGCAAGAAGTCAGACTAACTGAAATAAACCTGGCTTATTTGGTAAACTTGTTTTATGGAACAGGCCCCAGGTGTGACAAACTTGTTGCATCTTTCCCAAAAAGACTCACGGCTGTATTCGATCAAAAGGGTGCTTCTACTAAACACTGAGCAAAGGGTCTGAATACTTAGGCCCATGTGATATTTCAGTTTTTTCTTTTTCAATAAATCTGCGAAAATGTCAACAATTCTGTGTTTTTCTGCCAATATGGGGTGCTGTGTGTACGTTTAGGGAAAAAAAAGAACTTAAATGATTTTAGCAAATGGCTGCAATACAACAATGAGTGAAAAATGTAAGGGGGTCTGAATACTTTCCGTACCCACTGTCTGTGTGTGTGTGTATATATATATGTTTGTGTGTGGAGAGATAGTTACATTATTATAATATAAATAAAATTAATGTATATATTTTCAGTTTGTATTGTCGTTAGTATATCCCACAGAAATAAATATGTAATTGCTTATAAAACATCTTACATTAAATTTAGTCTGACCTCAGGCACTATTTTGTATCCTGTTCGTGGAAAGTACTTCTGTCCTTTATAGTAAACCTGACGTGTTGAATGAATCAACACAACTGTCCTGCTAAACCACAAAAAATGTGAAAGATAGGGGAAAAAAGTTCTAGAGTCAAATATTTCCCACAATGCTTTGCTCTTATGAGGACCTTGTTTAGGGAAGGTCTGATCTGGGATCAGGCTGCTGTGAGGAGAAAGCGATCCAGAGAGAGCTGATCATGGATCAAGACGAATTATAATTATAATTATTTTTTTTTTATGTCATAAACATGCTTTTGTACGTAAGATGCTCTTTTTTGTGATGCTAGTGCAACTTATATTTGGAAAAAAAAGTAAGCTGGTCTGGAATCAGGCAGTTGGAAGTTATGGATCCAAACAGCTGATCTGAGATCAGGTAGCGAGGCGGGACAAGGGAGGGCTGATCTAGGATCAGAAGGACATTGAGGGCTGGGCTGGGTTGGACATATTCAGCTGGTAAAAGTTTTCCTGCGCTTTTCTTTAGGCGTAATTTGGACAGTGCGCACAGGGAGCCTTAATTAATCCTCGATAACTGTTCGTAATGTTCGACTAAACACTGAAAACAACGACACGCTCGCTAAATGCGAACTAATCGCCCGTGTGTTTATGTTTTCAGTCTGTAGCCATGATGACTCCTAACTAGCCTTTGGGCTAAACGCTCCGGAATGGACTCAGTTTTGAGTGTCAGTGCGAGCCTAGATCCGGATTTCAGGATGAACCCGAAGTCTAATCGGTCCAGAATCGATTCGGATTAACGATGCTCTCTAGAAAGAAGAGTAAAAACGAAGCGTCCAAGCCAGCAGAAGTTCAGGGCAAATATGTGAAGAAAGAAACGTCCCCGCTGCTGAGAAGTGAGTAACTTTAGTCAACAGAACTCACAAAATAGAAAACAAGCCTTTAAAATAATCTGCATTTTTATATAATTTACTCATTTTGCGCATTTTGGAGGTATAAAACGTTTGAAAATGAAGCCTAATTTAAATGTATGTATGTGTCATTTAATTAGGTCAATGTCAATACAAGTATAACTGACTAAACAAATATATACGGTCACACACTTTGTCAATAGATGCCTGTTAGAAACCAGTGAATACCTTTAAAAAAAAAAGTTTCATATATTTATTTTTAAAGCTTGAATTTAAATGTCGTTTTATAGAAATATTTCTTAAAATATCATACTGGGTTTACTTTTGAAACAACGTATATTTTGGTATGCTTAACCTTATTTCAGAAATTGATTTTTCATTTTAAAATTATTATGAAAATATGATTTAAACCTCCACAACAGGATTGGTACAGCTATAACAGAGCACAATTTAAAATGGTATTTTGTAATTATGTAAATAACATTGATTTTAATCTTCACCTAATTGTAACCCTGTATTAACAGTATTGCCATTTAATGTTGCTTGGTTCTTTTATTTTAAGTTAAGGAATAATTGAGTGGACAGTAAGTCAAAGTAATCACACACAAAAAATGCAAATTAGACATCAAATATATTTTATATTATATATTTTTGCAGAAATGTAGAAATACCATTTATTTTCACTCTTATATTTATATTTATTGGAATGATTTGAACACCTAATATTATTATTAATATTATTTTTTATTTTATAAACATTCATTCTTAAAATCATTTCTTAGAAGGAAAAGAATTCTGGAGCATTAATATTATATATTTATTATATTATTATTTATTTATTATTTTTATATATATTTTTCATATATTTAGCATTATATATTTTATATAATATATTTTTGCAGAAATGTAGAAATACCATTTATTTTCACTCTTACATTTATATTTATTGGAATGATTTGAATACATAATATTATTATTAATATTATTTTTTATTTTATAAACATTAATTCTTAAAAACATTTCTTAGAAGGAAAATAATTCTGGAGCATTAATATTATATATTTATTATATTATTATTATTATTATTATTATTTATTTATTATTTTTATATATATTTATCATATATTTAGCGTTATATATTTTATATAATATATTTTTGCAGAAATGTATAAATACCATTTATTTTCACTCTTATATTTATATTTATTGGAATGATTTGAATACATAATATTATTATTATTAATATTATTTTTTATTTTATAAACATTAATTCTTAAAAACATTTCTTAGAAGGAAAAGAATTCTGGAACATTAATATTATATATTTATTATATTATTATTATTATTATTTATTATTTTTATAAATATTTATTATATTTAGCATTATATATTATTATTAATAGTATTTTTTATTTTAGAAACATTAATTCTTAAAAACATTTCTTAGAAGGAAAAGATTTGTGGTAGTTATCACTTTTTGCACATCTGGAGCATCTGTTAATAGAATATAGAATTTTATGGTAGAATTTATCCGGAATATTTGTTGACAAAATAAATATTGCACAGTATGTTTTAATCCACTTACCCCTTTTTTGGTTATCCGTTTGTCCCAGATTTGATGCCATCGTTTATCCGGCATCCAACGTTTCTTCGTCGCGAGCCCCCGTTAGTGGAGCCAGCACCGGCCGGGGGGTCTGGTGCAGGTCCGTATTCCTCTGGATCTGTTGGGGATGTTAGCGTCCCCAAGAGTTTCCTGCGCAATGCTCCTCCACGGACCCCCCTCGAGGTGTCACGCAGGGAGAGCCATCGACTGTCTGCCCCACCACACCTTCATCGCGATTACTCCCCTTCCTCACCGTCTTACATGAGCGATGCTAGTTCAGTAACTGAGAATGGAGACGGGGGCCCGTTTTACTACCCTCCAGAGCCGTACTACAACAATCAACCCAGACGAGCACGCAGATCAGACCACTGTAACGAGAACTACAGGTACTACGAGCACAATGAACTCAGCTACCCGCGAAACCCAGGACAGCCTCAGACGCCCCAGCCTCACAGTCGCCCGCCCCCAGGTGAGTAACACATCTCACATGCATTATAAAAGACTCCTCGTGAAACAACAAACATGTGACTCTGTACTCTAAACATACACTGCCATAATCTGTCTCTATTTATGACACAACATGCTGTTGACTGTATGGGACTGTTTAGTCTCCTTTTGTCTATATCAAGTGCTTAAACTTTTTGGTCAACCAAACTCTTTGTGTGTATGTGTGTGACCCTGGATCACAAAAAAGTAGCAAAGGTATATTTTGTGGCAATAGTCAACAATTCATTGCATTTGTTAAAATGTATTATTATTATTTTTGTATTTTATGCCAAAAATCATTAGGATTACATTTATTATGAAGAACTTTCTCAATATTTAAATTTGCCCTCTCAGATTCCAGATAATTGTATCTTAGCTAGATATTGTCCTCTCTTAACAAACCATACATTAGTGGAAAGCTTGCAGATTATGCATAAATCATAATTAATTTCAGAAAATGTACCTTTTATGACCGTTTTTGTCCACAAAAGAAAAACACAAGTGTGAGTAAACGTCAGAATTATAATAACTACTATCCCTTTAATGTTTTTATTTAGATTTTATTCTGAATTAGAAACCAAGTCTGCCAGCAAGTGGCAGTACATTTTGAGAGCAAATTATTGGATGAATTCAGTAATTCAGTAAATGGCTGTTTATGAGTGGGTCTTCGAATCATGGGTTCACACGATTCTTTCAGAAACGAAACAACCAATGTGTTGTTTGGAGATGTGCAATAATTCTGCTATAGCTTTAAAGGTTAAATGTTCTGTGCAAAATATGAGCAAAAACACATAATACTGTGTTTAAATTAAATATAACACAATATTAACTTCTTATTTACTGAACTGTTGTATAAATTACATTTAAATCTGTGATATTTGGGACAAAATCACTACTTGTGTAATGCGGTTCTCCCTGCTCAAGGGGTATCACTTATGTAAGGGATAATGTGCAGGCAGCCGGTAGTTATCGCAGAAATAAGCCCCGACAGTGTGATCAGGACCCGACGCGA
>JAUMHQ010000085.1:5175708-5188516 GCA_032361165.1 Enteromius paludinosus
ATAATGTGCTTTAAGTCAAATCAAATTCAGTTTATGCATGATTACATGTCATGATATAACTTTTTTAATACTGTATCATAAATTGTGGATAATTAAGCTATATATGATATGCTGAAGTACATTTCTGTAGTGTTAAAGATTAAAAGAATAAGATAATAACTTGTTGTTGATTGAACTGTTGCCTAAAATCATTTGTAATCATGCTGACTTTTGGAAGAAAAAAATGGCACTCTTCGTGTGATATTAACTATTTGAAATGTTATAGGCTATACATTTTCTGCCCCCATATCTTAAACAACGTGAACCGTGAACTCGAACGCGGACTCTGGACTGTTGCGCTCATGTTTTTTTTAATGAAATCATAGTAGTTTGAAATGTAATCATCTTTTAATCGCATTCAGCCATATCGCAATACTTTCCGTCTCCAAATTTATGACCTGTTGAAATTATAATTAAGACTTAAGTACAATTTAAGACTTTTTAAGACCCTGCGGAAACCATGGTATTTGAATGTCTCTTATGCTCACCACGGCAAAAAAAAAAAAAAAAAAAAAGTAAAATAAAATAAAATAAAATAAAATACAATAAAATAAAAAATAAAAAAAATTAAATAAAATAAAAAATTTAAAAAAATTAAATAAATGAAATGAAATAAAAATAAAATAAAATAAAAATAAAATATTAAAAAACAGTAATATTGTTACTTATATAACAATACTTATATAGTAATATTGTTACTACGAAAAACAAACTTGTACCTGAGTCTGTCAAGTTCTCTCCGGA
The DNA here is from genome assembly GCA_032361165.1 of Enteromius paludinosus. NCBI lineage: Eukaryota > Metazoa > Chordata > Actinopteri > Cypriniformes > Cyprinidae > Enteromius > Enteromius paludinosus. The sequence continues at coordinate 5,176,492 of JAUMHQ010000085.1, forward strand.
GCCCTGTAGGTGCTCGTCTTCTGTTTGTGTCTGTAAGTGGGGTCTGCGTGGGACTCTACTGGGACTCCCCTCAGTGAGAACACTGTTGACTGCAAACAGCGGCACTGCTTGTCTCTCCTACACATACACACACAATCGTCAGACACTTACTAGAATCTTGGACACATAAAACAGTTGCAGCTCTACAGTAAGAGCCACTGACTGCCTGATATTTTTCTCAATATAAATATCCACTCAACTCAATAAAAAACTCTGAACTACTTAAAAACCATAGACTCTTATTTACTCATAATAATAATAATGATTTGTGGGGCATTGAAGTGATTCCTGATTTTTGTCTCGAGGTTGATTAATTAATTTCTTCTTATTTACTAATCCAAAATGACCAAACAGCATCATTTAATTGGTTTAAATGACTTTAGCACTGTATTTCAAGTCTTTTAAAGCCATACAAAAGCTTGACTTAAACTGAAGTCATATATCTTTTGGTGAACGGGTTCAAAACTGTATGAAACCAACAGTTGCATAACTATAACATTTAAAAGAAAACTAATAATAGAGTTTCCCTTTTCAACATCCTTATTTACCATTAAACCTTCATTTTTACACTTAAACTCATCACTTGCTTTTTTTTGTAAAAACATAACCCAGGTATGCAGAACATCACAAACGGATAAATGTGAGAACTGCATGGAGTTGATGCTGTGTTGTCACGTAACCTTGCCTGCTGTTGGGACTAAATTGTATTTATAGCCGGTGGGAGAGCACTCAAATTCACAGCGCAAGCCAAAAGCACTTCTTAAATCAAAACGGAAAACAACTCCCTCGGCCTGTCCACGCTACGAAGGGAGAGTTACGTGTGTGTAGGGTTGTACTGTGACATGCAGTGATGGCTGATGGGAGATTTTCACCCAGAGGGTGTTAAAGTCGGTGTCCTTTAAATGAAAGCCGTGGTCTTATGATCCATGTTATTCAATCTAGCTGAGTTTTACGGCTCCAGCGCAGGAGTGATTATGCCGATGGGGGTTAACGTAGCATGAAATAACACTGAGAGTGTGTGTGAGGAAAGCACATATTTTAGAAGTGATGGAGTGCGTGTGTGTGCGCGTGATCCTAAAAGTAATAATGCTTAGATGTAAGCAAGCAACCTGATTGAAAAGCTCTGTAGTCAGTCCCAGGTAGTTGTGAAGTGCCAGGAAAGTGACTCTCTGCAGACGCACCATGATTATCTAAACAGATAGAAACAAGCTACAAATTAACAATGTCATTCATCTAAATTACTATGCTTATTACTGTAAATAACAGTATGCCCTCTCACAAATAATACACCAGTGTCTATGCAGTAAAATTGACTTTTTTGCGCACACACACACACACATAAATAAAACAACGACCAAAATATGGCCCATTATTTTAATGTGGTTGAGACAGATGTTCAGTAAGACAGAGGTCACATTGATACAGACAGCCATGCGAGAGGTCAAGCCCTTCTGTACCTGTATGACTCTCACTAGCGTCTCTGGGTATTTCTCAAACACTGACTGGAAAGCTGAGGCAGGCAGACGCAATATGGTAGACCTGACCGCTGCACGAGCAGACACGGTTTTATACGGAGCAGGATAACCCTGGAGAAAAAAGGAAGGTCCAAAATTTATCTCAGTGCACTGGAGCTGGGTAAGTCGTCAGGAAGGCAGACAGAGAACTTACTGTAATGATGTCTAGAATGCTGAGCAGACTGTGCACGCTGTCCCCGGGCAACACGTCCTTCACCACAGGCTCTGTGCCATCCTAAAAGACACACATTCAGAAACATAATGTAATGACTTTAGGGGAGAGCACCAAGTTTAATTACTCATTTGCCATTTAGCTGACACTTCTTATTCAAAGTGACCTACGGGGAATTTATTGCAGGTGCACACCAGGTGAAGTAACCAGAGGTTAATCAAGGAAATGATGGTGATTGTTCATAAACCATTTGCTGCAGGGTTCGAACCCATAACATTACCATTTTCCAATATACTGAATCCAACAAAACACATACATAAAATGGTACACTCACACTCGTTTTAATTCTGTGTTTAAAAACAATAAAAATATATATTAAGTACGTGTAACAAACTGAGACTGACTAAATCCAGAAGAACTTAAAGATGCTTGAAGAAAATCTACCTGCAAAGCTACAGCACTGTTAAAAGTTTGAGGCACTTGTGTAAAAGTCATGTAAAATGAGGATGCAGTTAAAAATAATGTCATAAATACAATTTTATTCATCAATTAACTTCTATTAACTAGGGGTGGCACGGTTCACAAAACCCACGGTTCGGTTTGTATCACGGTTTTAGGTTCTGTACGGTAGGGGTGGGGAAATCACGATTCATGATTTTTATCCCGATTCTTTTTCAAGTTGGTTTTCAAATTACAGAGGTAGGGGTGGGCAATATGGCAAAAATATCATATTACAATGATTCTTTGTCATTGATTTTACTGTTTTGCAAGTTGTCTGAGCAGTACAGACTAATTTGCCTTTTTTTATAAAAAAAAAAAAAAAGCCTTTCAAGGAAACAAAGATCAAGAAGCGCAGATATTTAGGCCAAAATAAAAACATGTTGTTATTTTATCTGTTATTCGAATAGATACACATTACAAATAAACATAATATAAACAAACAGTGCTTTTATTTTTCAGGAAGAGTATATGTATTCAGCAGTATTGAAAGATGAAACACTACATCCATCATTTACTCACTCTCAGCTCGTTTTTATCTGAATGAGTTTCTTTTTTCTGTTAAACATTGTATTCAATTCAATGAGGACCAGCTACGGTTTGATTACTCAAAATATATTTTTATATATTTATATAATACAGGTTTGGGACAACATGTGAGTGAGTAAATAATGACACAATTATCATTTTTGAACGAACTATCCCTTTAATGATAAGCGGCGGCATACTTAGGTCTGTCCCTTTAAGAGCTGCATGCATCTAATATACTGACACGGTTTTCTCTTTAGACACAAGCACCTATTGGGTGCATAGATTATTTTTTTTAATCTAGATTAAAATGGCTCATTTTAGATCTGCCAAAGGCATTCAGAATTTGTGTGCTACCTATTATATTTGAGATATGACCATGAACTGTACGATATACACGATACGTGAACCATTACAGCCCTAATATATACATATATATATATATTATATATTTATAACATATTGACCTAGGGTTAAATGTATCCTTAACTGTGACTAACTAATAAGTTAAGAGTAGTGCGCAATTTGTCGTGTGCATGAGGTTAATAAGTGAGTCATATGAAATTCTCTAAACAACTGCTGTAATAATGGATTTCTTCTAAAGGTTCTTCTAAAGCTCATTCTTACAAACTCATGAATGCAAAGCTCCAGCCTTCCATCCTGAACCACATAAATGCTGTCGTCATCATCCCCAGGCTTGAACAGCCCCTCTCCCTCCTGCAGCTCCACAAACACCATGTGCCGACACAGCTCCAAAAACAAAGGCTTCTCAAAATGACCAAGTACCCTGAAACGGATCAACATTCAAATTTAGATGGACCCCAGACATTCCATTAGACTAAAAAAGTATAATGTGATAATGTGATGTGACCCCATAGGTGTTCACCTGACGTTCTTGAGCATGTAGAGCACCTCCGAGGGCAGGTTTGAGTTCTGCACTTCAAATTCAGTGAGATCCGCCTCCAGAAGAGAGGGAGGGGGTTCTTTGGGCTGCAAAGTGGCCGGTTCCTTCTTGATCCGCAAGATCCTGCATGGCATCATAGCAGGAGTCAAACAAGAAGCAGTGATCAGACAGCTCCTGCCTTTAACTGTGTGGGCGATAAAACTACATGTTCTGTAGAAATTAGGTATGTGAGAAGCTAAACACACCTGCGTGCTATACTAAGAACTTTAGGCCTCTTGCGTGAGCGCTGCTTAGACAACGAGGAGGAGGACGGTGTTGAGGACAAGGTCTGGACCTGAAAGATAGAAATAGAAAAATGTAGTGGAGGATGGAGAGCAAATAATATTAAGCTGTTAGTCATACAGGTGCCACACATACAGGACGGCCATATGCCACTTAGCACTCTCTATGCTGCCCTCCAGTGGAAGAAGACTGAAGTTTCAGCTGATATCAGTTTTAATTACACTTATAAATGAGTACTGAAGCAAGTCTCTACAGATTCAGAGTCTGAACACTCAGCTATTTATCTTGGAGCACAAATAGACTGCTGTGAATGTGATTATTAATCACCAGCTAAAACAGGGTGCAAATCACAGGTAAGCAAATGGATTTCAGTGAGATGTGACGCACCTTTCTCATGATTTTCCTGCCGTAAAAGAGCATTTTATCTCTTTTTCTGAAGCGATAGCGAGGAACACCAGCCTGCTGATCTTAAAACACACACAAACAAATACATAAAGAATAGTAGTACGCTACACACACACTCCCATTTAATATTTTGGTCAGTGAGAAATTACATAGCAACTATTTTCAACATTGATAATAAACAGCAAATTAGCATTTTAAATCGCTTGATGATTAGTCATTTGACAGTAAAGACTGAAGTAATGGCTGGTGAAAATTCAACTTTCCATCCCAGAATAAATTATATTTTACAACATAATGAAAATAGACAGGTTTTTTTTTGTAATAATATTCCACAATATTATGGTAAACTTTTTTCTGACCCCAAATATTTGTAAAGGCATGACGAAAAGACACTCTATCAAGTATTAGAACTGAGCAGGAAGGTAAAAACAGCATAATCCTCAAACCAGTATACAGTTCTTTAGACTTAAACTCTAATAAAAGTGGGAAAGAATCTGTACCGGGTACAGATGTGACACATACTTGCCAGTTTATATCTCCGGTAGACGAAAAGCACAGAGATTCCTATCAGACACATAGCCACCACGGCACCAATCAATACACCTGTCAGCTGGAACAGACGAAAGTCACAGAAATGTAGGATAAGGGAATTTATCTGATACCACAGAAAAACTGATAAATATCATCTTCTACTACTGGACTTTTGATTTCACTTTCATCTATGTTTTTAGTAATGCTGCAAGAAATAGTCAACGCATTAAAATAAGTGTCTCGTTCAACCCAAACATGATTTAAACATCTCTAACTTGTTACATAATCTGCACAGCTGATCTGAGCCAGTCTGATTCAGTCCCCTTGCACTGGAAACTAATGTGGGAAAAGACAGCTTTCCAGAGTAAAGGCCTGTTGTTCACACCAAGACTGATAACAACATGGTTTTAAAAACTGTTCAAAAATTTAAAAAGACAACAGAGTCCATAGAATAGCTATAATGACAACAACACAGACAAACAATCTAGTTGGAATCACTTAAAAAAAGTAAAAAAGCACCAGCCAATCAGATTCCACCTGACTTTAAAGCGCTTGAGATGCCTAAATAAATACGCAGTATTTGCTCCTGTTCTTGGTGTGAATAGGTCTACACCCAAAATTGAAAATTCTGTCATTAATTACTCACCCTCATGTTTTTCCAAACCCGTCAAACCTTCATTCATCTTCAGAACACAAATGAAGATAATTTTGATCAAATCTGATAGCTTTGGTCAAGGCACAGAAAAGTAGTAATCACACCGGTTATGTGACATCGATAACATGTCAGCTGTTATTTTACAAAGTTATGAGATCACTTTTGGCACATAAAAAATATTCACTTCAGTAAGCTACCATTCACAAGAGTATCACAATACTTGCTGTGTAAGTAAAGCTCACGGATTTCATCAAACATATATATATTTGTGTTCTTAAGATGACTGAAGGTCTTGCGTGTTTGAATTGACATGAGGTCAGGTCAGGGTGAGAGAAACTGGGACAAACTATCCCTTTAATTCAGAGAAAACATTGGTAAGTTTCTGTACCATGGTGGTCTGCATCCTCTCCTCCACAAACTGCTGCAGGCGGGAACGGATTTCACTCCTAATATCCTGAGGAAATACACACCAATACACAAATAAACAGTCAGACTAACTCACAATTATATCTATATTTTGGTTTGAAAAAATAAACTTTTTCATTCATTTACCTTTGTTCCACAGAACAATACAGTTTGTTTAAAAAAAAACTAACAAAAAAAACAGCTTGTGTGGGGTTTCTTTGAAATCATGTTTATTTTTTAATCCAGACATAAAAGTTGAGCTCAAAAGAGGACAGTGCTTGCTCAGCTGCTTCCTGTCTTGTACAAAAAAAAACAAAAGCACTTCCCCTTGCAAAAAAAAGGATCTATTTGCTTAACCACTAATATAAAACATTCCCCACTAATAAAACTGTTTTCAGTTATTCTCGTGTCAAACATGTTTGCAGTCAACACCATACTGCACATTTTTAACAAACAGTGAGTGGACAACTAATCAACAAAGTATGTGAACTGATAATGATCGACTCACATGTATAACAATCCAGATGTAACAACAACAACAAAACATGTCATAACTTTACATTACATTACTTACAAGATATGTGCACGGGTCTTCACCCTTATCCTCACTCTCTCCCATCTCTAAAAACACAAAATCACAACACAGGTTATGGAGAATGCGTTTAACTTCGTTGTATTTAAAACACGACCTTTTTTTAATGACAGACTGAAAGCAAGAAAACAGTCAAAAAGTCCGAATATTTCTCTGAGTAAAGTGTTGACAGAGGAACTTCTGCTTTAGTTGTGCTTAACCCCATGGAAAAGCAAGCGTGCCAGTTAACCATGAAGCGGTGTTTACGTTGTCATTGAAAGTAAGGATGACTTGCATGTGTGTTATGAGCGTTACAAATATTTAAAGTGTAAACAACAACGTCAACATATAGAAACAATTAAATTCGGGTTTAGGCTTAGGTTCGTTACACACACACACACACACGAAAATAAATCAATTAAACATACATATCTCACAAAAACGTCTCTTTAGCAGGTGGTTTATATGTGAGAGTATTATGCTAAATAGTTAGCATTCAGTAGCTTACTTACTAAAGGCAGCGAAATTAAAGACCGGTCCTGAAATAATCCAGTTTGAAAATGTTTATTCATGCCACAACTGCTGGCTGGGTCACTTTCTTGTCATTCCCACGCAAATTTCACTGCATTGTAAACTTTGACAGCTCCCTTTTCGCCCCATGAAATCAAATCTCTGCTGTCGCCTTGACAGGATCCTTCACGGATCAGTAATGTGATGTTTCATTGGCTGCAAGGAACATCAAGAGGCCAATCAGGATCGCTGATGTTTGACTATGGTTTTTTTTGTTGTTTTAGTTTTGTCTATTTAATATTAGACATAATATTAATAATGCGATAACATTAATAGCTATGCAAAATACATTAAAACATTTGAATATATTATATATTTTAATATGTAAAAAAAATAAAAATAAATAACGAGCCAAGCCATCATTTGAAAGCATACATGTGGAACTTTCCTAATAAAATTAAGTACTAATTAATTACGTACTGTAACAGTGTACACAGTAAAATGGAGAATTGTACTTCAATAAGAATTTTATTTGTTTGCAGGCAGTTTTATACATTCTGGACGTTTCAAGAGGGTCCTTTGACATCAATAACATCATTAAAAGAGTTGTCTAGTCTAGTGCTTTGTCTTCTTTCTTTCTCATGGGGTAGAATTTCAGACCAGTTGCATGTCTCATTTCACACGGCCGGTAAAAACACTTTTCACAGACATTTCTAAATGAGTGACTCTCAAACAAAATAAACAAAAATAATCCATCAGAACCACAGGCAAAAGTGACACACGTTTAAATACTAAAAATGGCAGGAACAAACAAGGCAGGCATCTGGTATTCACAAATGTGGTTTTTGAATGATGTACGAAAACAACCTCCACCCATAACATACTCGGTTAATCAAAATTCCCGTTAAGAAAACGTTTATAATAAGGCAGTTTTGGGGCACAAAGATGGGGGTGGGGGGGGACTTTACAGTAAATTTTACGCAATCTTTGTCATCCTCCTTTGAAGTCCAGTTTTACTTATTGAGATATTTGGCCACTGAATGGTAGGCATACAGAATCTCCTTGTCTTTGGGGCAAGTGAGGTGGAACACATCCTCCTTGTATGCTTTGTCCAAGTACTTTGTGAGGCCTTTTAGCTCTGCAGGGATCTCAAAACCACGGTACTTCTTGCACACCACCTATAAAGCCAACAAAGCATTTAAATATATAAACAAGGTGATGTTTAATGATAATAGAGAAGATTTCACTTCATTCGACTTATACTAGATAGCAGCTGTATTATATAAGCACTACAATACAAATGTAAAATAGGAAAAAAGGACCTTGACAATGTGCAGTTTTGGAAGCAGGTTGCAGTCAGCAAGACAGAGTGCATTTCCATCCAGGTAATGTCTTGTAGATTGGGATGCATCTGGATTCTGGTCCAGTTCATGAGGAAGAGGATTCAACAGGTATTGATCCAGCTTCATCAAACTCTTTAGAAATTTCTTCTCCAGCACTGAAAGGTATGCATTAACAATACCATTAACAAACTGATCTAAAATCTCAAATCTATCTATGTAATGTCTATTATATACTAATTAGAGCAACACTTTTTGCCAAATGCTTTAGAAGTGACAGCCTCCATACTTCAAACATAAAATGGCTTCAAGCCTTGAATCTCATTTCTATGGTTTACTGGCAAAATAACTTTAGAGAAGGTTGACCCTTACTGTCATTGAGCCCAGGATTGGGATTTTTGATGTATGCTGAGAATTTGTGAAAGATGTCATCTCCTGCCCTGTTAGACTCCTTATACTGGCAGCATAACTTGGGATACCTGTAATGCAAAAATAGTGCAAAGGTATTTACTGAGTGATGCTGATGTAACTTTTTAATGTTCAAGGGGTTAAATTTATAACATTTCGGCATTTGTTAGAAACAGTAAGATTCATATTTCTTTCAGGAATTCTTATATATCATAAATAAAATACTGGAAATGTGGAATTATATGAATGAATACTCACTGTGGGGGAGCAAGGGTCTCTTCCAGAAACTCTTCAATTTTGTTTGTGTCAGTACGGACCTCTCCATTGTAGATGAGGAAAGGGGGCTGAGAACCTGGAGCCAAGTCCTTCAGTACCTCTGGAGCTCTAGAAATAAAGAAAACATACATTTTCTAGTATTAGACTAGTGGATGTGCTGCTAAGCCATACATTTTAGTTTATTTGTAGACTATTTACCTTCCTACACTTCAAAAACAATCAAAATGACATTGAGAGACTTAAAAAAAAAGACTTGTATGGCATGTTTAAAGTGTACCGTATCTATTTTTTATTTTTTTTAACAACTTGGATTTCAAAGTTTAAAAAAAAACTATCAAAACTACTCTGATGGTAGACCGACTTCTATCAAGGAAATGACTTATGTTTTTTTCTCACACTGCCTCCAAACATCTGTTCTGGGAGTATGTACAATTGTAAGCAGGAACGAAATTTCTCAAAAGGGGAGGAATGCTTTACAGCAGTAACAAATACACTGTTGTTAACACACACTGAGTTCCACTCGCTTTACCACTGAGATCTCTGACTTTTGATAACAAAACTGAGCAAGATTTAAGACATTGTTGAGATTACTTGTTTCTTTTCTCCAGAGAAAGAAAATCTTAGATCATAGATCTAAATTTGCATCCATTTAATTTTGTTGTCTACGAGATTTGAAAATGACTTTTCTTTCCTAATGGACAGGATCTCAGAAGAACTGTTATCCTGATGGCATCTCTCACCTCTTCATGTCCACTGTGGTGAGGGTGAAGTTGACCCCCTTCAGCCAGAGTATCATGAAGAGCCGCTGACAAAACGGGCAGTTACCAACACTTTCACCATCGTCGCTTGCCTAAAGACAACACTCAGTTAGTAAACCTTTAACTATCCTAAAAAGGAAATTATTTAATGTACAAGTACAAAGATGGAATTACTTCCTGAAAAAAAAAGAAATACATAAACACTGACATCAGCATTAAGATTTTCATGTTTTTGCTACGTTAATGAATTGCGCCTTTGCTCAGACATGTTTTACAGATCTTACCATAAGTACCTAAATCAGAGAGACCAGTTCTAGGCCTCCAATGCTGTTGTTTTTAAGGGTTATGTCATGGGAATACAACCATTTTGAGCAAGGGTTAGATTGCAAGTGACAACCCTTTAAGCGCTATAGCTTTAAGAAATCAAGTTACGCCTAACAACAACAACAGCGGTATGACTATTTGATACTGTTTGACTGATTGAGTACTGACCTTGACAAATAGTTCAATCTTTAGTGCTTCAGCCATCTCTGGTCCTCCTCGACCTCCTTCTCTTTCTGTTGTGTCTCAGTTGCACAGAATCTCTCTCAGACTTGGGAGGATCAGGTCGGTTTAAATCAATCCACTTCAGAGCCTTCTTAGAATGCACTTCTCCTCACGTGTTCACGCTTGAATGTGTCTTTCTCCTGCTTTGACCTTTGAAGAATTAAGTTGTACCGGTGGTGTAAGAGCAGCACCTTTCCTTCTTCCTCTAACAACCACAGTTTCTACCGTTTCCTTTCTAGAACCCAAACTCACACCACACCCCATTGGTCTCGAGTGTTCGGAATACCAGCCCACTGGCCGAACCTGTCCAACCTGTATCTTCCCTCATTCTCTGCGGCTTTAGTCACAGAAAGTTGCTCTCCAAACTGCTCTGTTCTGTCCTAATCCCATCATTCTAAACTGCTAGTAAAAGGTACACAGTCATTTTACCCAGGTTTACCAAAAAATAAAAATCGTCACACCATCATGTTGTTTCAATCACACGATTTGTTTTTCTTCCATAAATCCCAGAAGGAGATGTTTGACAGTATGTTTACGCTGCACTTTTTCCATTCAATGAAAGACAAGAATGAAAGAAATCTATAAACTTTGTATAAAAAATTATGCGTAAATAATGATAACTGATTTTAATATTGGGACTATTACATTCATGCACACTCTATTCTTTATTTAATGGATATGGTTATTTGATTAACAGTTTGTGCCAATCGAAATAATACTTTTAATTCCTGTATTTTTAATGACTGCTGAAGAACATTTGACCCCTTTGACCCTTGACCTGCATTTTTGTTTGATGGTAAAGATAGCGAGAGGGAAAAAAAAGGGGTCGGAAGAGAGTGATTTACTACAGGTATGAGGTGTGACGTAAACTCTGGTATTTAGGTCTTTATGACAAATCAGTAATTTAAATACTTATTTTTAATGTGCATAATATGTTGCAACCACGGCAACATTTTTTGTTTTCACAGAAGAAACATGGCAACTGCCAAAATTCCAAAATATTAAACACACTTTAAACCATGCCCTTGAATAATTCCAATATTAAATAAATACATTTAGAAATATATATATATAGAGAGAGAGAGAGAGAGAGAGAAAGAGAGAGATATTTTAATAGATTTCTTAAATTTTCTGAACTAATTGTTGGGAAAAATCTGTGAAATCCTGATGAATTTAAATATGTGACCCTGGAGCACAAAACCCGGGGTATATTTGTAGAAACAGACAAAAACACATATGGGTCAAAATGCCCCAAAACATAATTAGGAAATTAACTAAAGATAATGTTCCATGAAGATATTTTTTTTGGTGTGAATATATCAAAGCTCAATAGCAACATGCATTGCGAAGAACTTTAAAGGTGATTTTCTTAATATTTCAATGATTGTTTTGCACCCGCAGATTCCAGATTTTCAAATAATTATATCTCAACCAATCATTGTCATATCCTGTGATGGAAATATTTTATGTAATGGCCACAGGAGTCAAAAAAGCATATATATTCAACTCAGAAGGTACAAAAGTGCTGACTAAGGATGCTCAGATCAAAGGCTGTGTCTCTATAGTTAAATAATTTGTACTTACCCCAAAAAGTGCTTAAAATGCTGTATATGTCTTTATATATATATATATATATATATATTAGGGCTGTCAAATGATTAAAATTTTTAATCAAATTAATCA
>JAUMHQ010000085.1:5192996-5204860 GCA_032361165.1 Enteromius paludinosus
AAATTGAAATAATATTTCACAATATTACAGTTTTTTCTGGATTTTTAATCTAATAAATGCAGCCTTGATGAGCATAATCAATAAAAAACATTAAATATCTTACTGATCCCAAATGTGTGAACGGTAGTGTATATATACTAAAATACAAGATGAAGGGTAGTGGCATGAAAAAAAACCCCTTAAGATCTTACAGATGCATTTTAATTTAACTTATATCAGCTTGACAGCTGCATTTTTGGTACACTGTGTTGTGCCTGAAACGCAGCAAAAGATGCGAGAGGTTTTATTGGGCTATGAATAGTTGATTTAAAACATTCTGTTAAAAAAATCTAAACAGTATTTACTTTTAACTAAAACAACATATTCCCCCAGTTTCGCAGACAAGACTTAAGCTAGTCCCAGACTAACTTTAGTTCAATTTGTTTTCGAGTAGCAGAGATTAATCTCTATCTTTTTCTTGCACAGATACCATAGGCATTTAACAAAAAAAAAAAAAGGAGAAAGACAATGAGCTATTTCCTCTGTTTAAGCTATTTAGTTTTTTTTTTTAAAATACAAAATTCTTAACTGAAAATAGAAAGTGAGATTCTGATGAGACACTCCCTCTACTGGTCACTCCACTTGTCATTTACAGGAAGGAAGAAAGTGACATGCATACTGACTTTGACAAAACCACAAGTTGTAGGCTAAGACCTTGCATGACCAATAACCAAAAAATATAACAAAACATCAAACTAATGCCCAGTTCTGCTACTTCTACAGCATGCATATGGGCTGCAGCATAAGATGTATAGCAAAGTGGAGGAAAAGGCATCTGCAACCCCTAAAGACTCTCCTGGTTTTAATCCTGATCATCAGCGTTATCTACAGCTGGTTGCTGGTGGTTGAAAAACAACATCTAAATGGGGGCAATGCATCGCTCCCTAACAATATTACCATCCTGTTCTGGCACTGGCCGTACGGTGTCCAATACAGCCTTGCTGGGGACGTGTGTTTAAGAGACTATGGCATCTCTGAATGTGTGCTGGTGGACAATCGCACTCTTTTTGAGAGCGCTGATGTAGTGGTTTTTCATCACTTTGAGCTAAGTCTGCATAAACAGCACCTTCCGGTAAATCTCCATCGGCCTTCCAAACAGAGGTGGGTATGGCTTTCTTTAGAAGCGCCACAAAACTTCAACTTGTCACATTACAACTCCCTTTTCAACCTCACCATGTCGTATCACCCTCAAGCTGACATCACTGTGCCATACGGGAAACTGTTACAGAGGAAACGGGATCTAGACTTTGCTATACCAGAGAACAAAAGTTACGAAGCCTGTTGGGTGGTTAGCAACTACCAAAAATGGCACAAAAGGAGTAATGTGTTCCAAGAGCTAAAGAAGAACCTCAAGGTGCAACTGTATGGCCTTGCCTCCAAAACACCTCTGCCGAAGGAGGCGCTGCTTCCCACGATTTCACGCTGTTATTTCTACCTGGCCTTTGAAAATACGCAGTCTCCACATTATATCACTGAGAAGCTCTGGAGGAACGCTTTCCAGGCTGGGACCGTGCCTGTGGTGCTAGGACCGCCCCGAAGAGACTATGAAGCTGTGGCCCCTCCGAATTCCTTCATCCATGTGGATGATTTTAAATCTATCAAAGCCCTGGCTGAGTATTTGAGAGGCCTAACTAAAGACCCGGAGAAGTATAATGCATATTTTACATGGAGACAAGACTATACAGTAAAATTATATACAGACTGGAGAGAGAGACTGTGCAATATCTGTCCCATATACAGACGATTTCCAGCTCGAAAGGTTTATAAGGATTTGAGAGTGTGGACAAAGTGGTAATGTAACAGGCAGCTGATATTGTAACCATCCGTTCACACAAGACGCATATTCTCTAAACCTTGAGCGATGCATTTTTGCAAGGCACGTGGGTAGATAGAATAGAATAAAAAAAGTAACTAAAAAATACAAGATGCAAGGTAGTGGAGTGAAACAAATGCAGGGTTACATTTTTTATTTAACTTGTATTTGGAACACCGTGTTGTGCCTGAAACGCTGCCAAAGATGTCCATTTAGGAGAAGTGTTGGCCTACAAACTGAAAAACATAATGGTGGTGGTTGAGGAGAGACCCACACCACACGATTGTAAAGTGCTTTGGCCTTTGGGTGTATGGTAATACATGATAAAGCGCTATATAAATGCTTCATTCATTCAGTAGAGTAGAGGAAAGAATTAAAATGCAGGGTAGAGAAGCCTGTTTGAAAGCTGCATTTTCCAAACATCATCACATGCAAAATGCAAATACGGCAATATAGCATGCTTAACATACAAAAACTGTGGAAATACAGAGCATCAGAACGAAAAAGTCACACGATGTGGACTGTGAAATGGAAAGAAACATGAAAGGTCAAAAGACATTTTTAGAAAGTAGTGCAGTGAATGCAAAAAAAAAAAAGGTTCTAGGTGAGTAGCTTTTCACAGTGAACGCAAGTTTAAAAACAGGAAAATGCAGAATAGTGATCTAAACAAATCCTCTTTTAAAGGTTTTGAGTCATGTGGAGAACGTAGAATAAAACACGAGCACAAATGCGTCTATGATGCAGCAGATGCATGTTTCCATTGGAAAACAGTGCAGAAGAACTCAAATACATGCTCTGTGTGAATAATCCGTAGGCACTTTAGAAGTTACATGATGCAGTATTAATTTAAAGTCATACTGACAGCATCAGCAGCACTTTTTATGCGTTAATACAGCACCGAGCATTGATGTGCACCTGTGCAAGTAAAAACAGAAGCCCTTTTCAATTTAGATGCTGCTGAGGCCACGGTGCCAAGTGAAAACCACAATGTGCAAACCTTGCTTCCTCTACTGTCAACACGCTTAAATATCCGGTGTACAGGGGGAGTGTAATGCTAATAAATCTTAACACCCACATTGCATGCGTTAAAATTGAGTTTGTATACATGCTAAAGTTGTAAACTGTACTTCATCTGTAAAAAAAATAAAATGAATGAGACAAACAAATAGTGACTGTCAATGGAAATGTTTTAATTGCTACCCAGTGATATTGTATGTGTTGATGTGTTGAGCACAGTTTCAATAAATTATCAAATATGGCTTTCATATACATTGCATAAGGATGAGCATGCATGATAAAACACACCAAAAAGATAAGGCACATGACCTCCACAGAGAGGCCTTTTTTTTTTAAACTGGCAGCAAAATTCATTGATCACCCTGATAAAACATTACACCGGTTTTCATTATTTTCAGTGGGAGATGAGAGAGTGCAAGCATTTAGAGAAAAAGAACAATGACTGATGTCCTTTGCAAACCATTTAAAAAAGGTCTCCTCCAAATTGTATTTATATATAGAAAAAAAAAAAATAAAAAAAAATCCATCTCATTAAAAGTCAAGTAATTAAGCTCATAAAGCCTTGATTTCGCTGCCAGTTCATACAGAAAGGTGGAGAAAAACTATGGTATGGAGACAAATATGGAAATATACAATGGAAATCAAATATTGAACGATAAGACAAACATATGTACATAAAAAAATTGATACAGGAGCAAAAAGTGATAAAAACAACTATAAAAATCATCTGAACCTATGACTTCATGTGCAAACGCATTAGTTGAACAAGGCACCCATTATCCAATGATCCATCAGGCTGCTAGTGTGCAATCAGTGTCCCAAGGCACATATCGAAAGAACCAAATAAACAGATGCAATGTTTGCATAAAAATAAATCATACGACCGATTTGATCCATAGCTTTGCTTGGAGCATTTCTAGCAAATTTAGCTGGTGAGGTGACCCACCAGTCCAGGGTGCAGGGCGTTTTTAAAGACCTCCGGTCGGTGGAGGGATGGCATGTAAAGGGCAGGGGCTGCTCCGGGATGGGCTGGTCCAGGATAGCCTTGCCCTTGGAGGGCTGTGCCACCCATGTGTGGAGGAGGTGGAGGACTCTGCTCGTAATACTGTGCTTCGGCGCAGTCGTCGTCAAAGGGCAACGCTAGACGTTTTCCCTTTTGTCTACGGTTGCAGAACCACACACGTACTACCTAAAGAAAAAAAAAGGACATTGTTTAGATTGGTTCTAGTAGCACTAAACGTGATGGATCTAAAGACTTTAAGGCATGCTTACATCTCTCTCCAGGCCTAGGTCATCAGATATGTGAGTGATCTCCAGAGTGTTGGGTTTGGGGCACTTTACAAAGTACGACTCCAGAGCAGAACGAACTGTGCCTTCCAAACTGGTCCTCCGCTTTCTTTTTCTTGTGTCGACGAACACCCGTTCAATTTTGTACATCTGAAAGATATATAAAAAAATAATAATGGGCAGTCACTAATTTGTTCTCCATATATTTGAAATATGATTTCATACAAACTCAATATGCAATTATGCAAGCATTTCTGGAACATTTTATGAATTTAACAGTCAAATACGTATTTTTTAATGAAGACCGCAAAAACACAAGTCATCATGTAGCTTGATATTTCACTGTAGTACAACAGTACTGTAATTTTAACCCTTTCAGGTTTAAGTTGAAAAACAGTAGAAATGTAAATAATCAAATAATCAATTAATGAAATAAATTACGCAATTTACAGTGTAGCAAGTAGTTTAACTTGTCATTTGTAACCCATTACAAGTAACCTTCCAACGCTGGTAATGGAGTAATATTGTAGCATACACTGATAATAGTTTCACATGCTAAAAAAGGACATGATTAGACACAGTCACCGCGTGTCCAACAGGTGACGGAAGTAAAATATCAAGTTCAACGACAGGGGTCGCCTTTTTGTGCGCCATCTACCGTAACGTGGCGTACTTACGTCCTGAGGGTTTTCTGAATTCTCTGCCTCATTCAGCCACCTCTGGAGAAGCGGCTTGAGTTTGCACATGTTCTTGAAACTAAGTTGGAGAGCCTCAAAGCGGCAGATAGTCGTCTGACTGAACATTTTGCCTAGACATAAAGAGGTTTAAACGGTTAGCTTGAAATGGTTTGTACATACGCAAGTTTATTGAATGGTTAAACGGCTCAAACTCACCATAGAGGTTTCCCAGCGCGAGCCCCACGTCTGCCTGCGTGAAGCCTAGAGTGATGCGCTTGTGTTTGAGCTCTTTGGCAAACTGCTCCAAGTCTTCTGTAGTCAGATTCTCCTTAAAACGTGAATGGAAAGATGTTAAACTATGCCAAAAACGACAAAGGTTTAAATTTAAACCAACTTTTGATTTAAGTCAAAAGCCTCACCTCCTCCTCAGAGTCACTGCACCCTCCACTGGAGGACCCGCTGCTCCTGGCTGCGCTTTGCGCCTGACCCGAAGAGATGTTTTGCGCGGAGCCTCCGTTGAAAAACCCCGGACTACCGAAACCATTTCCGGGTGGAGATGGAGACAGCGATGGGGATGAAGCGGAGGGAGTAGGGGGAGCTTGAGAAATATTAGCGGGGGCCGTAATGTGTGACAGTCCGGGCCAAAACGAGGGGTTCCAGGGTGTGTAATAATTCATCCCGGTGGGTACGGATGATGTCCCGGGTGTGAGATTATATTGCGACGTCGGCTTGTTTTCTTCACTCGTGTATTCGTCAACATCCTTTTCGGTTTTTACCTCAGCTGGAATCTTGATTTGTTCCCTGGTTTCAGCGATAGGCGGGCTGATGTTCGCCGGTTGGGTGACGGTCGTCGCTCCCGCGATTTGCCCGGTGAACTCGGGCGCAGCAAACGGGTACCAGTGTTTGGGTTGTGCAAAATCACTACCTTGCAGATCGCTCGTTTTAAAATCGCCTGAAAATGGGAAAAAGGCTTGATGCGTAGCCGGGCTGATTCCGTTGAAATGGGCTTTGTTAAAAAGCAGGCTTGGATCCTGAAGCATGCCGTGCGCGAACTGCAAAGACGCACCGCCGAGTCCATCCAGGCCCGGCGCTTGAGGATACATGGCCCGGTTGACCTCGTAGGGTCTGCAGTCCGCTCCTGTCGGGCTCTGTGGTCTCTCCGTCATCTTCTACCAAAAAAAAAAAGTTCTGTAAATTTCAAGCGTGAATGCGTTGAGGCTCTTGGTTTAATCTTCAATAAAGGGCCACCAGTAGCTCCATGCCAGTGTGTTCTTGTGGAAATGCCCGACTTTGTAAACCAAAGTAAATTTCGAAGCCTCAAACTTCGCGTCCCAATATCAGCCTGTGTGGAAATGTGCGTAGTCCTTGTGTGACGGCCATCAATTAGGCCTTCAGAACAGCCTAGAAACTCACCAACACTCACAACTCTTCCCAATCTCAATTCTGATCCTGCCCCACACAGGTTTTCCTAATCAATCGGGGTTGGAGGCTGGGGGGGTCCTGATCATCTCCTCTCCTATTGGTCACCTGAGACAATAAGCCACAGCTGACGGTGAATTTGTGAATGAACTTGGTTTTCTCATTGGGTGAAGACGTGTTTGGGAATGTGAGGTGTATCTGTATATATTTGCATATTCCAAAAGTAACATGTTTAATCTTAATAAAAATGCAACTTCAGTAAAAGTTTTGAAAATTCATAAGATGCCATGCATAATAGGCAGCTTTATCTTATGCACGCGGAGTATTTACAATGCAAATAGCAGTACGTAGGCTGTTCATGGGTGTTTTATATTCATGCCACATTAAGTAAACTTTGTTTCAGTAATATGCACTTAATGAGCTTTCTTGATATTGAAATTCTCGACAGCCGTGGGAATATCCATTTTATTGTGCAAGAATTAAACACCATTTTTAAGATATATTTTACACATAAGCTAAAAACTCCGTTCAAAAGAGTTCATTAAGGAAAGCATTTTTTTAATTGAATTTTTTTAATGTAAATGAAATATATCTTAAAGCTGTATTATCGGTAAAACTGCATTCACATGTATTTTCGCTGCTCTATTTGGTCAAGAGCGACAAATAAAAGGTGAAATGTTTGTCTGTTGCTGATATGCAATTGGATTACAAGCGTCGCATCTCCCACCTTCACGCTGCTTGTTGAATCACTGATAGGAGCCATTTTGTAGCCTAAGTATTTAGAAAATAAAAACAATACAGCCTTTTTTTCGTGTTTAACAAAAACTACGGTCAACAATTTTTTTATAGGCCCATGCAAAGTTAAGCATAGTCATCAAAGCATAAATGATAATAATATTATAATTTAGGGCTATATAAAAATGTCTTTCCCATATCACTTATTTTCATAACTCCGCCCCTCCCAAATAACACGAGTAGGCTACCACATCAATTTTTATTAAATTCTATTAGGCTGTTTTATTAAATTAGAATTCATCAGGTTCATTAATTTATTGTATTATGTATTACTATACGAGTATTCTAGGTGCACTGTGCAATCCATCCAGCTTCATCTTTAAGAAACGTAGTTGCTATCTTTTTTTTTATTTTTATATTGGCTGTTTACAGTATGTTGGGCTAAGTAGTAACGTAGCCTTTTTGTTTCATTACACATTGTTTACAGTTTGGAAGAGCTCTGCAGACTCATCGATACAGCTGTGCACCCCCGACCGAGCCCGATCGGTGCAGATTGCGGCAGGAAGACGCGCCGCAGGAAAGTGGATGGGGGAGGCATTGTGCCAGAAGAGCCCGAGGCCCCCCGTCGCTTCCAGATCCAGAGTTGCGATGGCCGGCCATTAGCTGCCTTTCAGCACTGAACAATAAGTCGCAACCCTTTGATTCCGCCCCTACCCCCTCCTCTGAAACAAACTCCACACAAAGTTTCACTGACGCTCTATCCAGCATAAACATGTACACATGTAGTGGCCCGGCCTCACGAAACAGTGCGCAAAGTAAAATGGTACTGCTACGCAAAATTGACTTTGGCGTATATATGACGCGCGTGCAAATGATACGCATCTACCCAGCAACCCTATTCCTACCCATCGCGTAGAATATACACGCCGAAGTCCATTTTTGCTGATTGTTCTAGAAACCTTAAGCAAATATATACTCTTCTCTTAAAGTTAAGGTAACGTTAGCGCCATTTTTTATTAGACCTTCTCAACAAACAGGAACGTTCTCACAACGCAACGTTGTTGTTGTTGTTTTTTTTAAAAGCTTTAGCCTATAAATAAGGCCAAAACTTAAAAGTAATGTTTATGGAACATTCTTTTAACTATATTACTATTCTAAGAACGTTGAAAGGAAACGTTTAAAAAACATTCTTGGAACATCCTTAAGATGTTAGATGTACTTGAACGTTTTAAGGAACGTTTTTGTAAACAAGAACACTGGATATGTTAACTTTTAAATAGCACTGGCCAATATTTTGAGTTTTTAAATAGGTCTAAACACAAAAAGAATATATTTTCAGTATAAATAAAGAGTAGACTGTTTAAGAAAGGTTTCAGCTACTTTTAAATACCACTGTAATCACGACAAGAAAATGTGTCATTTTTTGCATATGCACTACATCCATGGCTTAAAATGGTCAAAATAGCTACTATGCACATATATACCTCTGCAGTCTGCTTTGATTCCCATTCTAATCTCCCTGAAGCTTCGCCACCCACCCAGAGCATCACACACACCGTCAGTACAAGCACAGCCAACTCAAATCTAGAACAATCAACCCCCTGCCATCAAACACACTCTCTCAGACCAGGAGCTATAGGTCACAACTGAGCTGTCCATCTCTCCTGGTCACAAAGCCTAGGAAAGGACACACAGGAGGCCTCCGGGGCCAGTCAAAGCTTTTAAAAGACATCAAACCACTGCAGCAGGCATTGTGCTGGCCCATGGACTTGGGTGGGGATTGTTATGTAAAGTGCAGACAGAGGAGGAGAAAGTGGATAGAGATGACACAGGCCCAGTGAGGGACGGCAGAACCAGGATTAGCTCCCAGATGGCTCTGTTTGCAGGCCCTGCAAAATCTACAGTCAGCGAAACTTTTGTTAGACGGTGACATTATTGAATATTGTCATAGAATAGGATGTTCTGTAAAACAGAGCAACAGCATCACCCCACCCTTGTTTACGTGAAATGCAATTTAAACAGAAGGTGGTTGCGTCTGCATCAGAATTTTATTCATAGATATGTGGGAACCAAACTTTGTTGCTAACAGAAGGCCGGACGTGGTAAAATGCAAGATGAGATGAAATGATGACATTGTAAAGATCACAATCGAAGGAGGAAGGAAACACAGGGAAATAAAACAAATTAGATGCATAAATGTTATTTACACAAGCGTGTGTTTGTATTTATATATTATAAATATACACAGTATACAAACATTTATTATGTAAATAAAAACTTTTATTTTGGATGAGATTAATCACAATTAATTGGTTCACAGCACTAATAAAAAGTTGATCAAATAACTAAATACATATCTATTTAATATTCATATCATGGCATCTTGTATTATATGAAACAGGGTTATTAGTTAACTAAAACGAACACCATAGAAATATTTGGAAATATTTGAATTTGTTAAGCATTGGCTGAAATACAAAAAATATATTATTTTATTCTTTTATTTATATTTTATTTGGTTACGTGGTGCGCTAACTACTAAAACTAAAAATTAAAAACCTTCATAGATATGTTATAAAAGAGCAGCAACTTTTTAAAAAAAATCTTATATATTTATTAATAAATTTAGACCAAAATAAAATACTCCTCTGAACAATAATATCAATAGCAATACAAATACATACCATGTTGCTATACTACATGCTGTCTCTTGCACCTTATAAATCTTGCTTAATGTAGGCACATTGTCTGTAATTATTTTTATTTTTTTTTAGATGACATTTAGGTTGTAGTATCTGATAAACAGGTATGTGACCTCTCTTCTCTCTGCCCCATTCACTTATACAACCTGTCCGATGGCCTTTTGATTGCTTTTGACACCCTGCTGACGACTACTGCCTCTCTCCCCACATATCTTGATCGGGTGGCCTATGGCTGCCTTCCTCACCATTCAAAGTTACAATAGCCTTTAATGGCTCTCCCCCCACAGACAGCTCAATGAGGCTGGATCTGTGATGGGCTCCTCTGAACCACACCTTATGGGGCAGTTAAGTGGCCCATCGCAGAAAAGAGCCTATACTGGGGGAGGTTGTGTCTCCTCTTGCCACGTTCTGTTTAGATGGATGAACCGGACAGGACAAACAAACAAACATTTAGCTTCAGTTGCTTTAAGAGAACAAGCTTTCTACTCGGGTCCAACCTAAAACAAGTATCAACAGAAATGAAGCATAGACAGGTGTATCAGAAGAATCCAAGAACATACACTTTTTTTTTTACAATAAAAGTCCTTGATATATTCCAAACTTGATTTATGGAACAGTTGCATTGCATTTAATGTTATATAATGTACTGAAATGTCACTTTTTTATGGTTATCTTTTTGGGAGGCTTTATATAAATATATAATATAATATATACAATATAAACCTTATGAAACACAGCATTAAGTAAAAAGTAATCTCGATGAATAATCAAATGTATTGATTCTTTAATATACACCTGTGGTCTGAAAACCCACTTATTTAATTTATGTGCCATAGCAATAACATTTTTCTTAATTAAAATTAAAGACTTTTTTTTTTTTTTTTTTAAAGTAAATACACACATTTTAAATAAATGATTTTCCTTCGAGCTTTCAATTCATCAAAGAATTATGAAAAAGCTTCCGTTTCTACAAAAAGCAGTACATTTTAATAATATTATAAATATTAAATAAGAATATTAAAATTTATGGGGGATCATGTGATATTGTCTGATCAAATTAAAACAGCCTTGGTGAGCATAAGAGACATATTTCCCAAACTTTTGAATGATGTCTACTGATAATCCAAACCAGATGGTATTTTAGTGTATCAATAGTATCATAATAACATATCTTCCATCGCAGTTGATGTATGCAAAAGTGTGACTGCAATAACTTCACTCACACACTTCAAGGAAGTACTATATAATACATTTAAGTTTATTTATTTATTTACACTAAAGTGATTTGAGCACAGGACCTTCAACATCTCTCGGTTTCAGTCTAACTAGTATTTCATTTCCTGACACATCTTTGTTATTTACTGAGGGATACAAAGAAAAAAGGGAGAGGGAGAAAGAGACTTAAAATTAAAGAACATAGGAAAAATGACTAATGAATTAAATAGAACTACTCTTAATCTCAAATAAAGAGAGAATATATGATGTTGTTTTTGATCAGCATTGATAAAGACAACCAAAAGTCGACAATGAGAAAAAATAATACTCAGATAAGGAGAGACAAATAACACAAGTAAATGTGTGAGAGAGCATTGTGTATTTCTTATACACAATAATAATAAGAGGTGCTTTTAGAGACAGCTTTGCCAAAAAATAGGAAGTCTTGTTAAAAAATCTAGCTGAAAAAGATTTCTAACAAGACCCTCAAGAGTAATGATTTTAAAAGGGAGGCGACTTAAAAAGCTAGTGAGTGAAAACCGACCCTGACTTGAAGAATAAAGATGTGGTGTGACGAAACCGCATGAAAAGGCCGGTCTGAGTTTGCACTGAGAGTTTGTGGTGCGTGGTGTGAGTTAATATATGTGCATCAGAGTAAAAGAAAAACCTTTTAACCACTGCTGTCTTTTACTTTTATTTACCTGATCGACTATACACCACCCATTCTTCAGTTTGGGTGTTTTTCTCACTTTTTTCTGAGCGCAGAAAAACAGAGTCATATATGTTTTTTTTCCATTTGTGTGCGGTGTAACAGATGCAGCTTCACCCTATGGAGGAATGCTTTTAGGTGTGTTAGACCTATTCTAAAAGTATGCGGGTGTGTGTGTGTGTGTGTGTCCAGGTCACTTGTTATTTCTCTGGGAGTGTAAGGAGGAGTCGTCAAACAGTGGGTTTTTCACC
>JAUMHQ010000085.1:5259075-5278683 GCA_032361165.1 Enteromius paludinosus
ATGCTGAGAAAATCACCTTTAAAGTTCTCACATGAAGATCTAATCAATGCATATTACTAATCAAAAATTAAGTTAATATGTTTACAGTAAGAAATTGACTAAATATCTTAATGGAGCATGATCTTTACTTACTATCCTAAGGATTTTTGGCCATACAATGTATTTTTGGCTATTACTACAAATATACCCCAGAGACTTAAGACTGGTTTTGTGGTCCAGGGTCACATATATGATATGACGACGAAATGGTAAAATGCTAATGCAGTGACTCTCCAAGCAGTTCTGGAGATTGTTCATGTGTTCATGTACTCCTCTATTAAGGCGGCTGAGGGTAAAATTAGCACAAGTGTCACGAACGCTTCAGTATTTGTGTAGTAAATGGAGCTGCACTTCTGTGCCATTCATTCCAAAGAGAAATGCAGAACATGCAGGAATAGTATTTAGCAACTTATTATTATTAGCCCTACGTATGCTACTTCTAGCACTTGTGACTTTTTGGGGCTGTTACCAAGCAAGGCACTGTACTTCACCTTCAGGATCTTCAAACATCCTGAGAGCTCTAGCTTAACTCCAGGCTTTTTCTGTACATATTGATCTGGCATAAAGTTCTTTGTTATATGTTCATTTTAAATCAATATGCGAAATGAACTGAGGAACAACACTTCCTCTTTACGACGTCTTGTGAAAGTCAACATTTACCTCAATTAAAACACATAATTGTGCATGAGTTAAAGTCCAAGTAATTCAAAAGAAATTAACGGCTTAATAATCTTTCAACAAAATGCACTCAATTGTTTTTGGCGATGTCACAACTGGTTATGAATAGGAATATGAAATGGATATAAAGCAACAGTGAAACGGCTATTCACGCTTTTATACGCAGTTTAGTTTTCCTGCCAAACCTTGCCAACAGCACACACCAATTATCAAAATAACACCAAAAGCATAAGGGAAATAAAACCAAGATGTTTCTATTCACCTTAGCGTTTAAAAACCTGCTTTTGGTCAAATGGTTTGCATAGTTTGTGCAGATAAATCAGCATGCAGACCCTGGCTAATGAGTGCCTTGAAGAGACACCTTTAAAAAGATCAAATTCTGACTGCAGTGAGCAGAGAGGTCGGGATTTCCTCAAACTGAGAAGGAATTGGATGGGTGGGAGGGAGGTTGGGGGTTTAAAGACCATTTATGATTATATGGCTCTTCGGGTTAGGCCGTGAGTGATATAGCTTTACTGTTTATCAGACAGACCCCTAAAGTATTTCATGTTATATATCTGCGTAAATTGTCTTACGTCGTTATCCACAAAACTAGTAATCTGCTGTCATGCCTTGACAAGACTTACTGAGAGTGCCCCAAGGTATCATGGGAAGGTGTTGACATGTGGTCAGAAGATGTTCAGTTAGCAGTCAACTTCTGGCAACATGTTGGAGCTATGCTGCTCTGCAAGTTGTGCAATTCTTATATCTGCCAATAAATACTACACCTCATTTTATTGGTTTGTCAATGTCTGTGTAGTGCAACGTTCTTCATTTTTGATTTGAACTTTTTACTCAACTGCAGTAATTTTTGGGCTTTTATTATGATAAGACAGTGTAGAGGAGACAGGAAGCGGTGGGGTAATCAGGAAAGGTCCTCAAGCCAGGATTGGAACTCGGGACGCCCATAATTCAAATGTGTCACATGTTGGTACACTGCCCAATAAACTACTGGTTGCCGACTGCAGTGATTATTTTTACTAATTATTTTAGTAAATTTTTTATAATTATTTTAAATATAGGAAATTAAAAGTAAAAGAAAATACTACCTTTTATTAAAATTGACTAAAGCCATTTTGGAATTGGATTTCCACATAAAAATTCCTAAAAGACAATATCAATACATTCTTATGATGTAGTAAAAAAAAAAAAAAAAAAAAAAGGTGAAACAAAGAGCACTAAAAGCTCACTGTTCTTGCATAAGATATTTAGCATCAGTTAAAATAACAAAAGGAACATCCTCCACACCTTAAAGTAATTACAAAAGCATTCAACAGTTCAAGCTGTGGCACAAACACTTCTTCCCCTCGCAAACAGAGTCACAGACACACACCCTGCTGTGTGATTTGAAATATGACGATAAGCCAGAAGACAGGTGATTTGTGAGGGTGGAGTTGAAGGTAATGCAATACTATGAATTTTTACCTAGGCATGCAGATATTTCTGAGCATATTTAGAAAGAAATGCTCTACAGACAACGTTTTGAGTGACCGGGGAGGAAAGATAAATGCTGTGCAGGTCAAATCTCGCTGGTAATTGATCTCTGACTGTGACGCAGGTCAGAAAAAACCATTATGCAGCAAATGCTCTAGAATGGAGATTCATTTTGAGGTTATTTTGGATAGTAGTTGACATGGCAACTTGTTTGTGCGTTTAGATCAATCATTGCCTTTGTTGGGGAACGCGACTCACCGTTGTTGCTGTGTCTCACACAGTCCTGGAAGACTGCATGCCACTTCTTCTGCTCTTTCTCGGTCATGACACAGAAGTAGTGATGGCGGGCGTATGGATGCCACAGGATGATAGGAAACTGCGTGGGACATTTCAGAAAGGGAGCACTGGCAGCTTTGGCCTTTGTATCTAAAATGAGACATCACACAATGCAATGAAATGATTAGAATTTATTAAAAAATTACACAAATTAAACATAGTAGATTATAGAGCAGTGTATATGGAGGATTTAAAGAACTCATCCCACATGAATCCTGTCTATTCTAGACAAAAAAAATGTAAATAAAAAAATATATTTATTTTTTTACACACACAATTTTTTTATGTGATTAAATAAGTAAATATTTAAATAAATGAATAAAGCAAAGAAATAAACTGAAATTTAAATTGCAATTTAATTGAGATAAAAGTACCAAAAAAAACAAAACATTAGTTTTAATTTCATTAATTAATTTCTCACCACTCAGGCCATTGTTGAGCAGCCCCAGGTATTCCTCCATGGAGGTCAGGGCTCTGTACCCGGCACAGTTAATAACCCCTTTGCAGTGGAGACCTCGATCATGTGCCTGTAGAGGAAACAGATAGCCCAGAATCACTCTGCTTGTAAAGTGACATACATGTAGCACACTTTAAATTCACTTTAGGTCCAGTAATGCGAGACTAACATCCAGACCATTTTTCTTTTGTTTACATTTAATTATCTGAGCTGGCCATGTTTGTGGTGACAGTCAGGGAGAGGGAGGAAAAAAAAAAAACACCAAAAACCCAAACAAACACGCTCAGCAGTTTATACTCACCGCTTTGCTCTCATACAAGCTGATGTTGTAGGAGTCGCCCACATACAAAAAGCGGCTCCTCCATTTCTTGCTCTCTTCCAGATACTGAAACAAACCTCCAGAGAAAATGGACTTGTTCTTCAGAGGGTCCTGTGGTGGGAACAAACGCGTTTTCAACGAATGCAAATCAAAATCATTTTACTAGATGAAAGCATGACTAAACAAAACAATGAACGGTGTTTAGAAGACCAAGAGGTCTGAAATAACAAAAGGCCAGCTCGAGACGTGTTTACATAACATAGATCTGAGTGATTTAGCCAAAAATAAGAAATAGGCGGAGCAACTGGTACATAAAAGACATTCAAGCTTGTGTTATGTCTACAATCAAAACCACCGCTTTCTGTTAATGAATGCTGAGTTAACCACTGGTTGGTGCACATGCCTTTGAACAGTTAATCGGTTAATCTTTGAAACTAAATACAAATAAATGCAGACAGATATTTTCCAAGTCCAGCTGTCCTGGCTCATAACATCTGCGGAGCTTCAAATATGAGAGTGCACAAGCGTTTTTCTTGGCCAGGGTCTAGATTTCTGTGTTGAGCAGAGATCACATTATTTTACGGACGACTGATAATTGACAATTGAGTTTGGAGACTAATATATAAGGAGGAGTGTTCACAGGTGAAGGCTGAGTTTTTAACCTTCTATTAAGACAACCAAGATCTCAGAACATCCCTCAAACCTACAGCAATCAAACCATTTCAGCCAGCAATGTGAACCGTTTGACATTTTTCCACTGCAGAAAAGCTGGTTTCAGCTCCTTAGGCATGCCTGTCTCAACCCAGAAACAATTAATATCAAAGGGCAGGGTGGTGCAAAGTTTTCAAAACAACAACAACAACTTAGTCTGGCAAAACCAAGTAGATCATTCCTATTATAATCGAAGTCTAAACTGGGAACGCCCGGGGCGATGCACATGCACTGGACAGCAGCTCCAGCCACTTCAATTTTTCATGTCCAAAACATAAACATGGTTAAATGAATTGTTTGCCATTAATTGTACGCGTTTGTCAGTTGCATCAACACAAATTCCATAAACAATGCTTGTAATCAAAGACAGTAAGTTCATCTGTGGGCAGGTGACATCATTAATAGACTCTGTGTAAATGTGGGCTGACATGGAAAAAAAAATGGCATTAGAAAGCAAGGTCTACCCAAGATTCTTTGATGCTACAGTCAGTGGAATGGCGTCTGAAGTCTTTGTGTGTGTGTGTGTGTGTGTGTGTGTGTATATATATATGTTATTGAGGCCTTTGTTACAATTATTTAACTTGTGTGAAATCTGCTCCACTTCCTCTTCACTGACCGATAAGCACAACCACAGAGCCTTCAAAATGAGGGAAACAGTGCAGCAGAGCCAAAGGCAGAAAGGAGGGGGGGGGGGGACAAACCGAGGCAGGAAGGCTTACTTCTGATCTCTGAGTGGGCAATGATCTTTGCCATTATTTATCCATTATTTGACCATCTTTCCCCATCCCTCTGGGATCTGCATGAATGGACAGTAAGAAGTGAAAAAAAAAGAGGTTTTACCTTTCTATGTAGCAGTTGTGTCTGGGTATTCCCTCCTCCTTCGATCTCGTAGCGTACGCTGTTGAACAAAGCCACAGCGTACTGCTGCTCGTAAAACCTCCCAAACTCTACCATCACAGCGCTGGTGCGGGCTAAGTTGGAACAGAGATACAGGAATGTTAGATTTAAAGTAGGACCGCAGCAAGGGAAGAAATGATTACTTTACAGCTGTAGAATACACTGCAAATTGCAGGTTGCATTTGCTAGAGATTACTTTAGGTCAAAGTGCAGTATAAACATTAATCGCTATCACGAAACATTATAAATCTTATGTTTAGTTAGTTTTAGTCTTTTAGTTGAGAATTGCTCCAAAAACACAGAAAACCCCAGCCTCTTACAGCACCAAACAAAACACAGCTGTAACTTAATCCAAGATTTTTAGTTGACTAAACTAGAGTGTTAAATACAACAAGTGAGACACTGTCAAACGCACATCATTAGCCCGTGTCTGTGAGAGGGGGTTTGAAAGAATTCAAATGGGAATCACCAATTTACTGAAATATGCAATTATTAAACCACAAAAGACTCTAAATATAAAAAGTCTGCATGCTTCAAAATCTAATATAGTACTAAAATATTGTATTAACGTATAGTATTAATAAAAATTTAATGAAAATTGTAACATTTATATTATTATTAATAATAATAATAATAATCTTAAATGCATATTATTTTTAAAGTAATTTAATCATTTAAATAAATTAATACATTTTAGATATATATATATATATATATTTTTTTTTTTATTAATTTATTTTATATTTATCTATTTAATTTATTTATTTTATATTATATACATATTTATATATATATAAATATAAAATAAATAACAACAATATGATTTTAAACCATTTTGTTCAATCTTCTGTGTATTATATTATGCCACTATAACGGTTGTAATGAAATATATCTTATCTGTGAAAATGCTGATCCTGAAATTCAATAGGGTTACAACACAAAAGGCGATCAACAATAAACGGGAATTCCTGATAAAGAGAGAAACAGTTGCAAAAACAGTCAAGTATGGAAACACATGGACACAGAATGAAAATAAACATTAAAAATGAAAAAGACCCGAGCCTGCAGGCTTATCGAAGCTTTATGAAAAGAAGGTGGTGCTATTAAGATGAATTTGCCTATATAAAGAGGCCAATAAATGGAAAAAGTGATGCATGATCAAAAGAGATCACATTTGAATGCCATATTCAAAGCACAGTGGTCTAGTTTTAAAGAGTTTCCTTGGCATTTAATATTAATAGGACAAGAGCTTTAGCATTAGGATGCGGATGAAGTTGGCACAACATGTTTGAAGGTATGTGAAAGGGCATATTTCCACGAAAAACAGGAAGGAACAACCTGACAGGAACGGAAAAGGAAGGGCCACATCTGATGTCAGCTGAAGTTACAGTACAGCAGTCAGAGTACACAAGGCCTTCTGGGTATTCAGGTTTACTGTACCATGGCCTACAGAAGGTCTCCACAGGAAGGAATCTCTTCACTTACACCTCATTTCTCAAGCACTCCATCAGATTAGAAGCTTCTTGTTACAGGACATCTGAATGAAAAGCATGTTGTGTTTGCATGAATGCAGCAGTCGGTGCGTCTGTGAGGGCAGACCGTTCTCTAGCAGATCCACTATTGTACTAAACTAGAATAACTTGTAGACTCAGTTTGCTTTGGCTCAGTGTTGACTGTATTCCACAGTATTCATTCACATGTATATTTGCAGAGAGTGTTTCTAGACATTTAGAACAGGTGCTGCCGACGATTCGCTGGAAAACTTCTTATCAACATAAACCTTGAAACGTAATGAACACCACACATCATGTCACTCGTCACATCTTAAGATGGGTTTCACTTGGAGCATGTTAAAACGCATTAGAGCAGGGCTTTTTAGTCTTGGACCTCCAGGAGGCTGTAAGAGAATGCCAGGAGGTCCATGCAAAACTAAGAAAAATACTGTTATTAAAAAAAAATTACTAGGGAGTAACCTAAATAAAATAATTATATATTAATATGCAATACATTCTCCCCCAGCTTCACAGACAAAGCTTAAGCTAGTCCCAGACTAAATTGCATGTTTGAGCTGTCTCAGATGAAAATATCTTGCTCTGACATATCTTAAAACATGTCAGTGTCATTGTTCTGTGTTAAGATGCACACCTGTAATATTGGCATTTTTTGTAAAAGTTGCTTAAATATCTTAATTTAACTAAAGCCTAGTCCTGGATTAAGCTGAGCGCCGTTTGTGAAACCGGGCCTAAATTAAATAAAGCAGTACTTAACACTACCAGTACAGTACCACGAGTAAAGAAAGTAACAATGTAGAAAATAAATAGCAAATAATATTTCCACTTATTCATGTTATGGTATAATTTTGGTCTACAGTATTCAACATTTGAAGTGGATCATAAAAGTCAATCAAAGTTGTTCTAAGACAAGAATAGGTATTGTTTTTGATTTTAGGACAACTTTGATGAAAAGTTTTGATACACTTCGAATGCTGACTACTGTAAACACACAATCAATAGCTGTCTTAGAAAATTGTAAATATCAGGATGTAAAAAATCAAAAGCACTTACATTTTATACACATACGCACACCCTATATTCTTTTTTAAATGTTATACTTAATTAGA
The DNA here is from genome assembly GCA_032361165.1 of Enteromius paludinosus. Classification (NCBI taxonomy): domain Eukaryota; kingdom Metazoa; phylum Chordata; class Actinopteri; order Cypriniformes; family Cyprinidae; genus Enteromius; species Enteromius paludinosus. The sequence goes on from JAUMHQ010000085.1 coordinate 5,266,606, forward strand.
CTTTATATAATTTAATATAAATGTAATCAAAACCCTCATTTACATATTTAATAGGGCTGCACGACTTGGGGAAAATATGTGATAGTGATTATTAAGGTCAAAATTGCGATTTGCGATACGATATTTAAGTGCTTTGACTCAACTTGCTTGTCATCAAGGAAAATGCACACACAGATCACTAATAATGCTGAAATCTGTATTTCTCAACTGAGATACAGTATACAGCGCAATCCAGCAACAACACATTAAAACTAAATTGTACAAAATTAAATAACAGCAACATCTTTACATTACTGAATTAAATTACATTAACATTAAAAGTACAGATAAATAAAACAAATACCCATTTTTATATTTGTACATGTTGTCCCAAAACATTTTAGCAGGATGTAACATATTTCTTTTGGTATCTCTTGTCCAGTGTGCCAATCATTCCTCTTTGCAAAAAGTGCGTTCACACCTGAGGTGACTATATCTCGCTATTCGTGTGTAGTTGGACGCTTGAACATGTCGAGTTTACGTCGGATTCACACTGAAGGTGTCAGCAGGGCGTAAGCAGCGCATATTTGTTTTGGCGCCCATGTTAACGGATGAGAGCTTTCACGCAGGGATGGCACAACAGCGCGTAGTAGGTGCAGAGAAGTTACATGAATCAAAGCACATGGCACACAGTGTTCGGGGGAGGAACGCTGGAAAATATGACAGAAAGATGCTTGTCTATAGCCTCCTGCAGTACAAGCTGCCAGTATGAAAGCACAATTGGCAAAAGAAAGACCATTTGCAAACTATTTTCAGACAAGACAGCAAGAAGTCCTTATCATACTTCAGACACATTTGTTAAAAAAAAAAAACAATACCATAAGACATTTATTGATACCAACACTCCCCTTAGACATTCTTTCAATTTATTTCAGCAAAGCCTTACCTGCCAGTTAGATTATTTTAAAAAGTCGACTTCTACAGGTAAAAGCTAATCGATCCATTGACCATAGAGACTGTAAAAGTTGACAAACATCCCCTCCCACATGAACCCTTAACCGTGTATGATACTGAGGAAGGGAGGGAGGGAGGGAAAGATATGGGGGAGACAGATAAAACAAAAGTCAGAGAGCATGATGACACCTCAAGAAGATCTTCCCCATTACTTCAAGACATGTTCATACTTGCTCTCACTCTTTCAGAAAACATCCAGCACTATTAGTCAAATAGTTCACAAGGGAGGTCTAGAGATCCCTAGAGGAATTTCCTGTTCAAACCTCCCTTCAACCTCCTGACCTCCTGTCCATCTACAACAAACATCTTCATAGCAGCTTTAGCTTCATAAAGGGAGAGTCTATGAGGGCGGCCTTCTCTTGTGAAGACCAAACATCTTCCCACAGTTCATTACTAAACAATGGCGGTATTTCAAAAGGGCTGAGTCAGGAGACACAGTCAGCGTTTTATGACGTCAGAACACAGATGCACCTGCATTCAGATGACAGAAATTAAATATTTCTTTGAGCTAAAAACAACACGATCACTTCATCAAGTGCCAGCTCACCAAGTGACTCAAGCCTATCATCAGTGAAAGATCCGGACTGGTACTTCAAACTCACAATGAAACCTATACTTCTAAACCAGTCCTGACTTGTTCTAAGCGTGTGCACGCGCACGTGTGTGTGTGTGTGCGTACATACAAGGTTGCGGTGATCCAAAATTTCCAGTCACAGCCAAAAGAGCTTTTGTTCTTCCATAATAACGTCAGGAAATTATCTCACACTACGCTCGTTTCACCTAAACTGGTTTTTCAACAGTTTTCCACAACTGAAGGTTGTTCTGCATGAACACTGAGGTTATATTTGTTAAGTTGGTTTTCATCCAGAGATACTTTCTATGATTGACATGAGGGAAAAGACAAGAAGCAGATCCAAAACACAGTTACCACTACTGACGTCACAAATTATGGACTGGTAACATTTCGTTTCCCACGTGTCAGGTTGGTCGCTCTGAATAGCTATGAAAAGTGTTCCTGTTAGTCTCTAGGAAAACTCAAAAAGCGAATGCTGCAAACATCATTGCGGAGAACATCCCTTAAATTTTTCAAAAGCATGTTTCTTTAAAAGTATGTGGTTATTTCTCATCATGTTTAGGAGAGGAACTAGTTTATAGTTATTAAGGGAGTTACAGGTAGAGGATATAGCCAGTTCTCCAAACCAGAACAAGCTTAACTAGAGGAAGCAGCAAAAATACTTTGTAGACGCTTCATGGGCACACAGTGAAAGGACACAAAAGTAGGCCTACTATTAGAAATACCAAGGATACTTAAAAAAATAAAATAAATAATATTAAAGTTAAATGCTTAAATATATACAGTGGAAAAAGAAATTCAAAACAGGATTAGCAATATTAAAAATATGTTTGGCACAAAACCTTTTACTCAATGTTGCCCGTCTTAAACCCGCATCTGTGTACTTACGAGTTAGTTTTAATTGATGGTTATTGAACACATGCAAACGTCTGCTGCGTCGCGTTTTCAGTCCGCGCGTCAAATACATTTGTTGTGATTTACTCAAACCTCGTGAACTTGTATAAACCGGTTTCTTTCCTTGGAACATAAAATACAGTTAGAAAGAAAGTTACGAAATGACAGTCGGGGAAAAAGATGAGAAAAATGCACCTCGTCTCCTGCGTTACAGTGTTTCTTGAGCGCGCGAAGGCGTCTTCGGCGTACACACGCGTCTGCTTAAAACCCCTTAAAGATTTGTAGCTGGCGTTAACCAAACCAATCTCTTTTTGATTTAAACAGCCTTCGTTTAAAGCACGATTGCTCTGTCGTACAGATAATGACTTTTTCCTTTGAAAAGGTTACACAAACGCGTTTTTACCTGTAATCATCTCCCGTTTGCCCTCGTCCAGGTTGGTAGAAATCACATCACCCATGGTGGCGATTGAAATGACAGTCGCAGACACCGAAGAAAGCTCCTTTGGTTCTGAAACGTAGGAAACACTACAGAAATGTGTCTTTTGAGTCTTCCAAATAAAGCATCCCGGGTAACTTCAGAGCGTTGTGTTCATTTTGTATTGACGTGCCTCCACCGCTGTCTGCCTGCGCGTGACGCCCTCTGTGAGAGAAACCAGACTCATTTAAACTCCAGTCAAATGAGTGACATTCAGAGGGTGTGGTTTACACCGCCTGACACACCCAACTTCACAACAAACCTACTTCTGTATTTGATTTTAGAGTCTGATATGATCAGGGATTAACTTTTGTAATATGATAGGCTTAAGTTGATGCATTTGTTTTTTATCTATTTGAAATCTTAAATAAAGTTATTATTATTTAAGTAATGAAGTAACCTAATCAATTACTATTTTTCATACATATTTTTCATTCCGTAAACAGGCATTTGAAACTAATTTACAAAAGATAATATTTTCTTCAGAAGTGCAAACATTGAAGCATTGTATAATTTTATTTTATTTTTTAGATTTTTTTTTTTTTTTAAGAAATAAAACACGAGAGAGATAGAAATTAAATGTAATTTCCTGAATATAAATAATGCAAAATGCAAATATTAAAAACAGGCTTTTATAAAAAAAAGAAAAAAACATTTGACTGAATAAGATGGATATGTTATTTGATAATAGTTTTATAGTTTTTCATGACAGATAGATGCAATATAATTTCATAAAACATTTAAAATTATTATTAATAAGAATATTTTCCTAAAATTTAATTTAAAAATGAATAAATTATAAAACTATTTTGACACTGATCTAATAATAGCCTATGATTTTAAGGTGATTTTCTAAAAAACAAAGTTTAAAATTATAATGATATTCTATAAAAACATAAGCTGGATGAAATAATGCAGGCTAATTTATAAATACATTTTTTTATTATAATATTATAGTCTTATGTGCGGGAAAAAACAGAACTGTCAAAAGATGACTGTTTATGTAATAATTGTATATTAGGGTTTATGTTCAGTAGACGTTTATCGCCCTCGCGCGGTCAAAATAACTAAATGCTGCACTCGAGCCAGGAATATGATCACACATATGATACTGTGCGTTAATAGGCTACATGACAACCGTGATATGTAAAATAAAGCGTATCTTTATTTAATTTCTTTTTATTCGTATTTTTAAAAGTTGTATTTTGTATTTGATTAAGTAAACGCTTGGTAGTGAGTGAAACTAAAATTCTGTGTAAAATATTAAAGTTGCTTCTCTAATTGAGCAACCTGCTATTTTCGTCAATAAACAGAGGAGCAGTCGCAAAGGTGTTTTACAAAATCCAGTGTTCATGGCATGGACAATCAGCGTGGAATCAAGGAGAGATTCACTTGGGATTCCGTGTCTGTGCGCTCAGCGTTTGGCACACGCGCAGCGCCCGGTAGCACGAGCGCATGTGAGGGAGGGGCGGTTACGCAGTGACGAATCTCCGCAGTCAGCTGCTGTGAGTGCGCAGCACCGCTCTGCCAGAGACAGCAAGAGGAGGAGAGGGAGGAGAAGACACAGCACACGGGCGAACACTCAGGAGCATCATGGCACCAATTGGATTAAAGGCGGTCGTTGGCGAAAGTAAGACCATAATGTTAATCCTCGGCTACTGAGGTTTAATATTCAACCATATGTGCGTGCTATTTTATGGTACCTTCCCGTTACATGTGTCATTAGTGTTCCTCAGCCTCCGGTTCTCCCCTAGATGTGGCTGGTTGTTTCCCTGCCATTGTGCTGAACGGGGAGGACATTACTCTCGGGATGTTGCGGATGCGCATTGTGCATCATGACTTTCATAGGTTTTATTCTCAGTGTATGTTGCATAAATGTATCAATATAAGACACGAGAAGCGGACAAGTACGAAAAACGCTTGATGCACCAGTGTAAAGATGTTCTATCACAGGAACGCCCTTATTCTGCACGGACGTTTCAGGAATTACGCAGGGTTCGGTCGACAGACCTCTACGTTTTTGGTTTATTTTGCTCGGTTTGTTATTTATAGGCGTAATGGGTATATAATTGAGGGGATGTTCGCCAAACACTATCTTCTAGTTCTAGAGATGAGCTTAATATATGCGTTTTGGCAAAGCCTCACCCCTGTGATTGATCACCAGTGCGTTATATTCCATTGCGTAAAGCTCCAGCTGGTGAACTGATCTGCCCAGGAAGTGCCCGTGCTTTTAGCATGAATGCAGCTGCCTCGCATCTACAGATGGATCGTTAAATGGCGGAGTGGTTCATGTTCGGTTGAATAAGGGAAAACGAGAGCACCAAATGCGCATCCCTCAGAGGTGTAGCTGTTTCTGTCATGTGTAGTGCATACTAGCTGAGAGCTCGTGCACGGACAGAATGGCGTTTAGTACAGACAGATTGATGGCGGTTGTTTTAGAGAAATATTTTGCTTATGCAGCAGGAAAAACGTTTTAAAATAGCTTCTGAAAAAATATTATTACAAATATGACTCGCTCTTTGACATTAGCCACTGCATTTTCAATCAGGAATTGCTAGTAAATTTCACAAATGATTAAGAAACGTCAAGTAAATAGTATTTCCTTGTGAAACGTGGGATACTTAAATCGTTACATTTACAAATTCGAAAAATACTTTGCAATTTAAATATGAACTTCGCCATGATCAAACACCTATTTGTATATTTATTTGAAATGCTTTTTAACAGTATTTTATTAGTAGCCTAATACAGTTAAATAAAATTGGCACTTATATTTGTCTATTTAACGCATATATTTTTCTAATTGAAGTATAGTAGTCATTTTTATTCTTATAAAAAATGGAATCTTAGTAAAAATTATGGAAATGCATTAAAATGCAATTCATAAAAAAATGTATGGGTGAAATATATGTAGTTTGGCATATATTATTTATAATTATTATACAATTACATGTAATATTGCTTTTAAAATATAATAATGAATGACGAGTAAAGCAATTAAAATATATTTATTATTAATAAAACCTTTTTGCCCACCAAATCAAAGTCAGTTTGGATGCAAGAAGTCATTTTGTAGTCATGTTACAAAAAAATTAACAAAAAGGACCCTTTTATTAATAATATATTTTGACCTTTGATGAAAAGGAATATTTTGTTCAGGTCAAAAAAAATAATGATTCTTTTTAATCAAGTAATATTCAGTTTGAAATGATCAAGGAAAATAGAAAACTAATATATTTTGAAACATATTTAACCTTATTGGACACCCTTATTTGTCATTGACTCATATTATGCCCACATCTTTCACCACAGCCCCATTAAATATTTTCAGTTTGTTTGTAATATTGCAGTCAATGTTGCTGAAACACCTTATGCTAACTCCAAACTGAAAGCACAGAAAATACAACATAATAGTGTAAATGCTGAGCATTGTCCAGTCCAAATGAAAGGCTCGCGCACATAATCAATATTGACTGAAACCTGATCATTAAGAGCCATAAATGCTCCGAACACCTGCGCTGGATTCTGTCTTCCTCACACACGGGATGATGGATTGGTTTTCCTGCGGTTTGATGTGCCGTGGGTGTATGTGTGTTGGTTTCACTGTCCACTCCAGGGACATGAGATCCAGTACAAATAATAAAAATCAAACACAGGGTCAGATAGAGAGCTAAGCCATGAGCTGAAGACTGACCAAACGCACAAACGTCTTTGATTAGATTCTCATTGTCCATTTCGATTTGTTTTTACCTTTAAAGTATGCAATATTGACATGGAGCCGTGCATATGCGCTGTAGGATGTAATATAAGGGGACAGCATGAGTACACATGGACAGCATCAGTGTGAATGACTCACAGTATTTGTCTAAAGGGTCTTTCATCGGCATTAGTCTAGCTCTGAATGAACCAGTTCTTTTGTTAGCCTGCCTATTTGCTGATCCATTTTCATGAATTGTGCTTATACTATACCCTACTTACCAGATTTAGCCAAATTACACATTCAGCATTCAGGAAGACAGAAAATACACAATATACATGTGTGCGCTGTGTATATTTCTTATGTGTATGCATTTAGAAAAACATTCAATACATTTTTATATACGTACATGCATGTGTGTGTTAACATATACTTAAATAAATATACACAGTACACATACATGTACATGTACATTATTTAATCAAAAACGTTTATTTCTGATGCGATAAATTGCGATTAGTCGTTTGACAGCACTAGATTTCTTATTAATATGCATGCTACGAGTCATAAAGACCACCTAGAGGGAATCTCAGGTTTACATCCACAAACGTGAAGCCTATATGAGGGGTATATGACAGATGACAATGTTTTAACATATCAAGCTGAACGGAGATGAGAGTCGTAGATCACAATGTGCACACTTGTGTATGGCGAGGGAAGAGAGGACAGTCAATGTGCCTTGCGGCAAACTGTAAGCGTGTGATTCATGCTTCACTTGAACAGAGGACATTTATAATTCCTTTAAAGCTCAAAGAGAACTCCATGCCTGTCACGTCAGCGTATATAACGTAATATGTATTAAGAAGCGTCCGCGACAATGGACATTGTTTATTGTTTTCCATTAACAGAGCTGGGGAGTATGGATCCAGTTTGTGGCTCTTTATTGTTTCAGAATTGCATTCGATAGCTACTCATCAAGGTTTCTCCTCCAGTCCAGTACACAAGCAAACCATATCGTCACACCATGAATAAAGAATACATAGACCAGACACACACCAGGATAAAAATTGCACTTAATGATGATTAATTCTAGTGTGGATGAAAAAAGAATGAGGGGTTAAATGAAGGGCAGAGTGAAATTAAAAAGGGAGTAGCAGTACAAACTAGATCCTACATATTCAGAGAACACCCAAAAACCAGCTCGAGGTTCATTTTTAAGAGGTCAAGACCATCTTAATCCAACTTAGACTGGCAAACCATTTTAGATTGTTTAAAGATGCTCTTGTTATAACAATCTGACCAGAGGCTTCTGTCTTATTGTAGTTATTTTAGATGTTTGCCGTGAACTGTGTTAAAGACGCTGCTGACTATTAGTCTACTGTACACCCGCATGGCTGTCTCCGTTTCTGAAATGCACCACTGTCATTATCCATGATTGCACTCGTCCTGACTTTTGGGTGTTGCATTATCTTTGTGCAAGGGTGCACAGACCAGTGTAACATCTCCAATCTCTGCAGGCGGCTGCACAGTGTACCAACAGTTGAAAGGAATTATAGATTTCTGTTTAGATCAACCATGAGCATGCAATTATATAATTTCTCCCTTGTGGTTATTTATGGCATGATCTGGTTTTGGATGCTTTTTATGTTTAAATTAATGGTGAAGAATAAAGATAATGTTTAGTTCAAGCTCTCTGCTGAGTCTCCTGGAATACATTATCCAGAATTCCTCCCGTTGAGAGTCGGTTTATTGCGTTCCTATGAAAATGAGCCTGACTGGAGAGCTCTGGGAAAGATAAATCAGACCTCGGGATAAAAGATGTTGAGACAAACAGAGAGCTAAAATGGACTGCTACAGTATAGTACAAACATACTGTAAAATACAAAACATGCAGATATGGAAATTTGAAATGAAAAAATGTTTTTGTGTCAAAATTTCAGATTGCCAAACAAAATATATGAATATATACAGTTAGGGATTTACATTATATTAATACCATATCCATTATTAGTTCATATTAGATATTTTTGCATTTTAATTTATGCAATTTAATGTAAAATTATTTTATCATATCACAAAATAAATTTAATTCTTTCTTATCTATATTTTATTTTTCATTTATTCAGACAAAAGTGTAGAATTTGAATACTGGCCTTGAATACTATATTAATAAAAAATGTATTTATGTATATTTACAGTAATATATTTTTTTTTATCTTGATCAGCCATATTTTTTATATTCCTTATATATTTTATATGTATGTTTAGAATACTATTATATTAAAATGATATTTCTTCATGTATATTATATAAATGATCATAATTATAGTTTACATTCGTTTTTAGTAGTTATTAAATATTAACTGTATTGGTGTTGTTTTAGATAACATATAGTGGAAATGAGCATGCACAAATGATATTCAACACCATCCACTACAAAAATATTAAATAAATTGGCCCCGGCATGAATGATGGTTTCATTTACAATTATAATTATTGGCATGTCAGGATCAGCCTGAATTATCATATTATGCCTGGCATGAATTCTTTTCAGCACTGCTCTTCTGTGCATTCATTGAGCGGGTGTGTTGAGTAGTGACTCAGCATGCTGAAATTCTATACCAGGAGGACAGCATCCGAGTCAATGTGTGTGTGCTCTGTCCTTGGACTCTGTGATGTTGGTTGGGGTTTAGCAGAGCATCTGTCTGTTACACAAGGGCAATATTGCATAGTCACCTTCTCAGGGGCATTATCTGACACTATGCGCATAGACCGCACTGCAGTATGGATGAGATGCTCCGACAACACCAGTTCTCTTCAAAAAGCCTTTATATATTAATATAAAACTCCTCTATAAGAAATCCATGATTCAGTTTCTGTTTGCAATCCTACGCAGCAGATATTAATAGCAAAGCTTGGCACCAAGGTCACTGATGCAAGTGATGCAACATAAATAGAAAACATAAAACTTGAATGGTTTCTCGGTTTAGTTTCCATGCCAGAAAATCAAAGCAGATCCACAAGGATAAGAAAAACCACAGACTGTCTCTTTAAGGTAAATGGTTGTAAAAATCCCGAGAGACTAAGCATAAAAGTGGGTCATGAAACGAGAGTGCCCTGAGGGAGCCTGGGAATATGGAGGGTTAAATCTGCAGCGATGAGCAGCTATCTTTTTTTTTTTTTTTTGCACTGATCAGAAATACAACTGAGTGGTTTGGGATTTTGACATCAATATTTACCTTATTATGTATTTACTCCGAAATGGCCTACAAGAGTGTTTTTTTTAAGTAGAGGAACTGTCATTTTGAACAAATAGCTGGTACAATACAATGTAAAATACAGTCAAAATGTTAATAAACTCAATGAAATGTTCAATATTCAATAAATGACACAAATATCTAATATCAATCAATATGGTGCTGATATATCATACATCCCTACCTAATTTCATACAAATTTCATCATTTAGAAATTTTATAAATGCCATTTTTCGTGAACAATTTATGACATTATGCTAATAATCATGCATGCAATCGCTAAAGCACATTAACATCATTTACAATCTTGCTTTTGGAAATAGTCAGCAAAGTCATCAAGAGTATATTATGAATGAATCAGTATATTGCCTCGACATAACCAGCAGTCAAACACAGTGATTGCATCATATCAAAACGTCCTTCCCTGCTAAAGCAATCCTTGATTACAGCTCCAAGATATAGCCAAAGATCTACTTTTATCGAAACCACAGTTTGTGCTTAATTAAGTCATTAAGGTTAAGTATGAAGAGTGAAGAGCTGAAGTGAGATGAAGACTCCAGTTGGTATACTCAGGAGAGAGTTCAGTGTTTAAGTGAAAGAGCATGAGACAGAAACAGTGTGGTGGCATATATTGCTCTTGTGAGGGCATCTGCCCTGTCCTTTACCTTCTTTGTGAAGTGATGGAGAAATCAGTGACATGAAGAAGGCGAATATGCATGTCTGCTTCAGTTTTGAAACCAAACTGAAATGTTATCATTAATACAAATGAATGATACCATTTTAAACATGATTATTGCTCCTTCCCAGTTCCGTTTAGACTGCTATTGTTATGACATTAAGCCTTACATCACTTCTTCACCAGTGGATCCTCTGCAGTGAATGGGTGCCGCCAGAATCAGTCTAAACAGCAGATAAATACATCACAATATTTCACAAGTAACCCACATTGACTCTAGTACATTGAATCAGGAGAGAAATATGCACAAATGTTTTTTTTGTTGTTGTTTTTATACAAACATTCAGGTTTTCGTTTCACAAAAAGTTAAATGATGGACTTGAGTTGCGTGGATTATTATGTCATTTGCATTTTACCAGCTGTTTGGATACATCAACATCCTGACGGCACCCATTCACTGCAGAGGATCCATTAGTGAGCTAGTAATGTGATGCTAAATATCTCAAAATCTCTTTTTGATGACAAATTTTCATTTTGGGGTAAACTATGTCTATGTAACTGTAAATGTTTGACTCTGATGTAACTGCAGTGTACAGATGATCATATATCATAATCTATTTGGACCTTCAATTTACTGCACATACATGGAATTAACTGTTTGATTGAACTATAATTATGTGTTTTGTATTATACCCCTTGCATTAGTGTCACTTTACAAAATCATGTAAACCCAAACACATTATCAGCAAAAAAAAAAAAAAATCAGCATTCAGGCGATCTGGCCTGCAGTGACAAATAGCTGATAGACTGCGGTACATTTTATTACCCAATATGAGGAGGAAAAGAAATAAATGGAGTTCATTAACTGAGACCTGGCCTGCTGTCTGTGCGGACGCTATGATTTAATCCAGTTGATTTCTACTGCACTGCAGGAATTCATCTCTTGAAAAGGTTACACATCAGCAAGGAAGCTAAATCAATACATCGAGAAGTCCCTGTAAAAGAATGTCTAAAATGCATGCGTGCGTGCTGATGGTGTTTCAAACGCATACCGATTGGGATTTTGTGCACATTGGATGAGGCCGTTTGACATTCATTTCGTCCTTCCCTGTATTTTTCCTCTCATTCGCATCAGTAACCCCCATTTGTACAGTAAAATGGTTTTTACCTTAGTCCTGGAGGCTGAACATGGTTAGAAGTGAACTCAGGCCAGTGGGGGGTTGTGCTGATGTCACGTGCATGGATGAAGTGTCCTCTGGAGACAGCTGAGAACGACGTGACCCAGCGTACACCTCTGAAAGTGTGTGCCCTTGGTGTTATTTTTAGTAAAAGTAGTAGTAGAAGAACACAGAGACACACAAAGAATAGATACTTATTGAACTCATTCAAGGAAATAATGGATAAGAATAAAGATATGTCATTTTTAAAAATTTATTTGAAAGGTGCCATAGAATGGAAAACTGAATTGACCTTGGCATGGTTGAATAATAACAGTTCAGTACATGGACATAA
>JAUMHQ010000085.1:5326420-5339935 GCA_032361165.1 Enteromius paludinosus
AGGATTCCCGACCAAGTATTGAGTGCATAACTGAACATAATTATTTGAAGGTTGACTTTTTTTTGTATTAAAAACACACTTCTTTTATTGGTTGGATGAAATATGCTAATTGTTTTAGAAAAGGCTTGGAACTACTTCAGTTGTGTGTAATGAATCTAAAATATATGAAAGTCTAATGTTTATCAGTACATTGCAGAAAATAATGAACTTTATCACAATATGCTTATTTTTTTGAGAAGGACCTGTATTTGGTTTGGAGTAAAAAGGTATATTCCCTCTGGGTAAAAATTTTATTTATATTGATTACAATATATTTGCTTGTACATTTCAACTGGAAAGGATGTGTTCAGCAACTTTGAAAATTAAAATACAACCATTTCATCCTCTGAGTGATCCCAGGTGGAGAACTGACTGATAGTTTGCTGAAAACCCAGATTAAATCGTATTAGAGAGATTTGGGACATTGTTTCAATTTAGAATGAATTGTTTATTTATTGAGTTGATGTTTCAGAAAAAGTTTAAGTGTATGCTGTATAGTTTTCTTGAATGCAAATAAAACATAAATAATAATAGGAGAGGAGAAAGGAGAAAGTATTTAAAATAAATACGGTAACACAGGTTCCATTTGTTAACGTTCATTATTCCATGGTCTGTCTGAATACCTGATTTTGGCAGGTATGCACTAAAATTTAAAATTTAAAATTGAATGCACAGTGAACATATAGCTGTCAAGTGAAACCTTACTGTAAAGTGTTACCATAAACACTAATAAATAGACACTATATAAACAATGCTGAAGTTACAATAAAAGAGATATTTCAGCCAAAAATTATGCACCCAGATATTTCAACCTGCATGACTTTCTTTCTTCTGTCGAACACAGGAAATATTTAATAGAATATCAAACAATGTAGAACAACACTTGATTCCACCGACACAAAAAAGTCATTTTTTAAAACGTCGTCTTTTGTGTTCCACAGAAGAAAGAAATCCGAGGGTTGGAACCACATGAGGGTGAATAAACGATGGGAGGATTTTTATTTTTTGGGAGAGCTGTCCCTTTAAACGAAAGTGCCAGCGCATTCAAATAATCCTGCAGCAGTCTCTGCAAACACTTGATAACACCAAAGAAGTGTGTGTCGTCTTTGCAGTCAGAATTTCTGTACATCCATAAAAGAGTCTACAGACCCCCACCCCGCCCCCCTGTAAACTATACAAAATATACTGTGCTGGTTTTACCCACTTTTGTTTCTCAGGATAAAATAAAATAAAAAATTGAAAAGCTGTACGAACCTTACCTGGAACTTGCGTAAACCCAACCAATCAGATTACAGATCTATTGCCATTTACTGTACAATATTCATCCGACAGTCTAAATCCTAAAATTTTCAATCTTTTCCTGCTTTATTTGAGGGATAATAGTTTAGAGCAACAGACTTTAGGGTTCCCAAGCTTCCAAAATCCCAATTTAACCCTCTTAATCCTTGGCTTTAAACTACTAATCATACGCCAGTCTGCTTTAGAGAATGACAGCACTTATGCAACAGGAAGTAGTAAACTAATGGAGGCTAAAATGCAAGAGTCACCTACTTAGATCTCACCAGCACCTCATCTTCTTTTATTCACCGCCTAAAAATAATGGAAACCAAAGAGCTCCACATTATCTAATCTAGAGTCGCTTTTGTTGTTGGATATTCATTATGACGCTGATGAACCGACTGCAGCCGGGGAATTAAAACCCACTCATGCCTGTCCATTTCTCTCCTCCCCAGATGCACTTTCTACATCTCTCAATCGCTTTCATTTGCTTCCTTTCTTCTAGCTTATTTTCGCTGTCTCTTATATTCTTATTTTTGCTCTCCTGTTCTCCTGCCCCTGTCTCTCAATCTTTATTAAGATGCTGCTAAATCAACGGTAATCAGCAGCACTGTAATTTCAGCCGAAGACATCCCCTCCTTAAAGCGCACATCATTTCCTCTCCAGCACGGTCAGACATAAAAACACAGAGAGCCTTTCACATATAAACTCAAATTGCAACTCAAAATACAAATTGCACACCTAGCCAGCAGCGTCCCTGCAAGCCTGTTCAACAGAGTGCTTGAGGTTTTAAATACTAGAAAAGACAGAACCAGGAATAATCCACTCCCACAATGGCGTCGAAACATCAACACCTGCTTTCTGTGCTGCAGCTGCTCACAATTGGAGGTCTATAACATGCTCCTGTGCTCATTATTTAATTCAGCAAAGCTGTAGGTGCTCTTATAGACCGATACATATGACTGATGGCGGGGAACTCATGATTGGGACTCATTTTGTGTTCATCATTGTCTCAGGCTCCGTATCGCGCTTTGGACCTGACGGAGGGTTTTGAAATTGTATAATCAGCTGTAAAAGCTGGCAGTCGCCCACTACGAAGAACTACAGGGTACTATTGAGATTCATGCTCAGGCTCAGTAATGTTAGATGAGCTACAACCGGAGAAAATGTGTACAAAAATCACACCGTGTTGCTAGGACGTTGGTCAAGATGCTGCTATAGGTGGAATTTAAAAGTTGCTATGCGAATGCTAGGGTTTTCTAGGTGGTTGCTTACTAAACCAAGTCAAAAGAGCCTGCTTACAAGTCTCCATGACATTCTGGCTTCTAGATTTGACTCTATCTTCCAGACAGTAATAGAACTCCTCTCTTTACGCTGTCTGTAGCACATACTATATTCAGTAAGTTTTAGTACTGTAGTTTAAATTAATATAAATTATGTCAAATATCATGTTAATTCATATAGAGTAGCCTTAAAATAAAAAAAAATATTTTTCATATTTTGATGTTGAGGTCACAAGACTATTGCTGTATTTTATAGTATACATTATGTTTTCCTCATGAAATTAAGACAAAAAGTGAGTTTTTTTAATACCTTCAGTAACATATATATAGATTTTTTTTTTCAATGTTAATAATAATAATAAGAAGAATAACTATAAGAAAATTTGTATATATTAGAAGCAGGAATATATAATGTTGTAAAAGATTTTAAAACAGAACAGTTATTTTAAATTGCAATATTTTACATTAGCATTTTTACTGCATTTCTGTATTTTTTATTATTTTGTGCATAAAAACAAATACATGTATATTTGAACGTGTATATTCTAAATATAGTTTTATTAAATATTATTATATATGATAAAATATTATATATATATATATATATATATATTCTAAACTTATAATGATATAATACAACATACATATATTTGTACATGTTTATTAAACATCCCTATTATATATGTTAAAAATATAAACAAACTAAATATAAAAAAATATACATATTATTTCATGTAAAATAACCCTTTATTTAACAAAACCCAGTATGGACTACTCACCTGAATGGTAACGATACGTGGGAGGGGCTGACGTGTGTTTGCCCCGCCTTCTATTGCGATGCCCAGAGTACTGGCGCTTTTTGCCACTCTCACTAGAGTGGACATGGGCTCCAAGAGACCCGGCTGCAAGGCAGATTTACAGACAGATTAGAGACAGGATGAGAAAGATGGGAAGAAGAGTAGAGAGAGAAAGAAAGACAGCAGAGTAGCAAATCAAAGAGAGGGAGAGAGAATGAAAGGGAACAGAGATAGGAAGCAAAAACACGCTTGGCTTTGATGATGCACACTGCTTTGTGTCTGACGGCCTAAAATAGGGCCACGGGAAGTGGCTTACGCCCCCAACAACAGTGTCCTCAAATAGCACTATTAGTTCACTCTGTGAGATCAACAAACTCAGCTCATGCGTATAAGAGAGCCGGCAAGCAAATAGCTAAAGGACGGCCAAAAGGAAGACGGACGTGTCTTGATTCAGCACATTGAGGTTTTTCAGAGAGCTGTTGGATCGGTGATATGAAATGAGATGGATGAGTGAACAAAGAAAGAACAGAAAAACTTAAGGAAATGTATGTACCAAAAGAAGAAAAGTGAAAATTAATTGTTAAAAGTCAAGCACGCTCGGTCACAGGGAGGGGGAGGAAACAGATTTAAGCGACTGCTCTCTTCTGTCAACACTCTTTCACTCTCATTCACACTTTTAACACCATCATTAACTCTTACACATCCATCCCTCTCTCTCTCTCTCTCGGTCTCACCGGTTTGGCAGATGTTTCTCCTCCTCCGTGCCCATCCCGTGGGGCTCTGGTGCGGGCGGGACGTGGGCTGCTATCCTTACTGAGACGTCCAGATTCAGCAATGTCCACACCGCTGTCTTCGCTAAGGGTCTGTCCGCTGTCTGACAGCTGGGATAATGTCCCTCCTACAAGAAGACGGTGACAATAAGTGCATTCAGATGCAATTAGAATTGAATGTAGTGGGTTTTTTGTGCGGTCGAGCTAAAGCCTACATCTGCTTCTACAAAAACACATGACAACACGTAATGGAATATTTAAAGGATTTAATACACACTGTGTGTAAGCTGTGTCTTTCAGAGCATCTGCACAGCACCAAGGCCTGATTAACTTATGCATGCTGGACTAAGCCGAGTCACAAATGCATTATTAAAACTCTTTTAAGGTCTTAGCACACTGAGTCAGAAATTCTTGTCCAAAACTTTTGTACTTTAAAAAATAAATACGACCTCATTTTGTGTCAATCACGCTACACATTGCCTCCGAAACTTTTTTCCGTCATAAAAAATTCAGATCAGGTTTGATTTTCTCTGTTTTTGATAGGAAGGGAATTTAGGAATATACCACTTTTGGCAGATTTTTGGCCCATTTTCACTGTGGAGGGTCAGCAATAGTTACCAAAAGTCACCTCCAGTCTAGAGATTTCAGTCAGGCTTAACTTTTTTGCTAGAGGCCATCATTTCATCCCATCAGAGGATATGAACCATGTTTAATATTTTGAGCATATTTATAAACTACAATATTCCCCCCATACTATATAATAATTGAAAAACATTGTATTAGCCTGGTCTGTCTGAATTCAACAGTAGGCAAAAGGCATCCTGATGACTCACTACTTCTTGCGAGATTTTGAAGTGTGCATTTACTGGACACTTTACTATCCCATAAGGCCATGGGAGAAGATTCATGAATGGCAGTGAAGCAATGCAACTGCAGATCCCACGACGATAGCTGCATTTCCATTACCTTTCAAATTGTGCAAACTAAAATTGAGAACTGAAAAAATGTAGCTTCCAGTTGGCGCCGATAGCCTTGTGGGCAGTGCGCTGACATTCAGCGTCGTTGCGCTTTGGGTGTCGCGAGTTCGAGTTCTAGCTCGCTCTCCTGATCCCATCCCCCTCTATCTCTCTAACGCTTCACTTGCTGTCAGTCCTGATCTATCCTATCTAATAAATGCAAAAACGGCAAAAAAATAAATAAATTTGCTTCACAAAACAGTGACTTTTAAGCAATTTGAATAAGGAACATTTTGCAAAACTGCATTGGATCTGTAGTGCACATGTCTGCGGCACATTATGATTCTGACACGGTCACTTTAGACCAACCGCTTCGCTAAAAATACACGTGTAAGTGATTAATGACACAATTTTCATTTTGGAGTGGAGTAACTAATATCTGGCTGAGCTAATTTTTTTTAAATGAATATTTCTCTTTTTAAACACTGAGGATAATTATTAAATGGGCAAAAATAATAACCAGACTGGATAGAAATTGACAGCAGGTTAATGATACATGAAATATCTGCAGCTGCCCACAGTGCCTCAAATCTGGCCAGTCTCACCTCGTGCCTGTGGCAGCGGACGCACCTCGTTTACATCAGGCTCTGCGTTGGGCCTGTGCACCTCCACCATGACAAAATGCTGATTGGATGCTGGGGAAGAAGGTGTGGGCTTATCTGGGCAAGGGGGAAGAGGAGGAGGAGGAGGAAGAGGAGGCGGTGGCCCGGGTGGTGCAGGTACATTAGGGGCGGGTGGAGGAACTGGAGATGAGGATTGGACAGCAGGCTTCACTTTACTAGGAGACTGGACCCTGGGGAATGGTCCAATAGGATGCTGGCTTACAACTGCGAGCTGAGGTGCTGGGACGTCCATCTTGAAGGTGTCAGGAGGAGATGTGTGAGGTTTGGGTGCTTTTGGGTGTTTGGGCTCTTTGGTCTGGGAACGAGAAGGGGCTGTGAAGTATAAACCTGATTGGGAGGAGCTGGAAGAGGCACGTTTACTAAGCGTGGCTTTTCGACTGGGCCGGCGATGAAGCCCTGGGGGAGGGGGAGGTTTAAAGGAAGGAGGGGAATCTGAGGTGGAATGAACCTCATCCTAGGATGAAAGAGGAGAGCGTTAGCCATATTTCAGGTTGTATTTCAAAGGAGATCAATAAAACATTCCACATTCAATAACACAGTCTTCAGAGCTTATAATGCATCATACACATCCATACATTAAAACATACAACAATTACCCACAAATCACTGCTTGGAGAACAAGAACAATTGGTTCATTCAGACCAAGTGGCAAAGCAAAAAACAAAACCAAAACAAAACAAAACAGGAAATGAACAAACTAAGGCTGAACGGGATGAGCAGAAGCCAGATGAATGAGGTGTCAGTGCCGTCAGAAAGCAATCAAACCGAAATGTGAGTCGTCTGCGTGGGGTTTTTTTTCCGTCTGGACCTAAACATTCTCTGGAAACTTTCACACGCTCTGTGGAAGCGCCTGATAGAGCTGTGCTGGTGCTTGATGGGGTTTCATCAGATTACCAACAGAAAACTCTCTGAGAAAGACCCCAATCTTCCTCGGCCATCTCTCTCACAACGGGCAGCCGTCAGTGAAAGTGTCATCATCTCGTCTATTTCTTTCTTTTACTCTTTCCGTCAAACAACCATCAGCTGTCTGAGTAGCTGAGCCTTTACAACCATACGAGATAGAGCTGGGCGGCATGACAGTATAAAATATGTCAACAGTAGAGATTTTGCTGTATTGTGGTACTGTTAATATATTCTCATCAATGTGCAAGACAGCTCTGCATATGTTATCTTTACATGACAGTGACAAGAAACATGGAGTAAATAAAGATTAGGACTAAAGGATTAATCATTCTGGGGTATATGAGGCATCAGCCTGCCGCATTTATACAGATTATGTGGTCAAAAGTTTTGCAAAACTACTAAAAACATTTTTTTTTTTGTAAACTGAAAAAAAAAAAGATGTTAGAATCAAATTAAATTAAATATTAGCATTAAATAATAATAATTTCTATAACACTAGAAAATTTTTATTAAATTACAATACTGCAGTTTTAAAAACTTAAAATGAAAAAAAAAAATCTAATACAAATATAAAAAAATTTAAATAAGGAATAAATCTAATTAAAAATATTTGAATCCTATTTAAATAATATTAAAATCACAATGGTTGGCATACTTCAAGTGGCAATTAAAAGACTTATTTAATACATGATGTATATTAATATAATATCTAATTTAAATAAATAGTTATATAGTTAAAGATAATTAGATTATACTCTATTTATGGCATTTGCTAGGTTAGAATTAAAAACTATGAAATATATGATACAAAAAAAAAATCACATTTCCTGTGACACAGTACTTTGTCATACCGCCCACCCCTATGTTGAGAGTTTTAAATTTCGGGTTTCATTCAAAAGCCATCATCTCACCGGTCATAATCCGCCCCTGGTAATTTTCAAGGTGTTCACTGCCAGCTCTCATAATATGCTCTATTCCACACCTCAGCAGATTCCAGCACTCCCCTTTCTCTCTCTGTTCCCCCTCTTTTATCTTTCCTGTTCCTCCTCAAACTGAAGGGCTTACCAAAGAGATGTCTGGCAGGGCATTGCTACGCTCCAGAGACTGTTCCCCGTTGTTCTCTGCAACACCATCGTTCTGAGAGAGAGAAAGACAAAAGAGAGAAAACGAGAACAAGAGACTATGAAACAAATGAAAAACACAGCTGTGTGTTTATCCCCTAAACAAAAGTTCAATCCAAATTGCATTTTGTTGAGGGCCCATTTCACAGAGGGGCATCAAAACACAATTGCACTTACGGTCCAACATTTCAATCTCGCATCCAGTCTCATTTTCCATCCAACACATATCGCACAGAGAGAAAGAGAAGCCCTGATTCATGTGGAATAAGAGGGAGGTGTTGTTGTGACGTTGACGGCTGATTGCATTCAGACCTGTGATTCACCTCATTAAAACTCCCCTCCACCAAAACAAAAGCCTCATCAATTGACTTTATTTGCTTGCTCACCACTTACAAAGGAGGCACTTATGGACTCATTTGTTTTATGTGTTTATGCTGTCATTCCTGTAATAACTCTGCTTTCCAAAATTTTGCTACATAATTGTACAACTTAGAATTCACATACAGTATGCCATATTTATCTCATGATGCACGTTAAACTGAATTCAACAGTTTTAATTTAAAAACACTGCCTGGACAAAATGTTCCGTTCCCTTCCTACAAAATAAAACAGACAGAACAGCAGACTCAGAGAGACACTGCACTGTGCTGGCTCAGGTCCTCCACCTTCCCACAATCCCCTGCTGTGCTCCACTGGAGCATAAATCAGGACGCTCTCTGCGAGACTTCTTTTTTTTGCCTCAGATGGGGGGGGCTTATCTGTGGTGACAGCTCTGCATATTGCTGATGAGGTGCGGTACCAGGATGAGAGAGTCCCAGAGCGAGTGCTTCGTCTGTGGAGCTCCGCGGGGCTGTGGTGTGGGCCGCCGCTGCTGCTTCTTGTAATTACCAGAGCCAGAGCTGGCAAGCTTACAACAACACCAATCCACAGAGGAGGGCCACGAACAAAGCTTGCATACAAATATGTTCGCTCATTTCCAAAGTGCACACACACAAACACACACACACACACACAGAGAGGTACATATATACAGACAAATGACCCATGATGAAGAGGTACAAAGTCACAGTGGACACATTTTTAATTTGCGACATGCATGCATGTATGTCAGACCACTGCAACCCACACATACACACAGACAGATATCAGACATGAGAGGGATCAGTATGTGAGTGTGTGTTAAAAACAAACCCACATCACTCAAATCCATAAAAATCATTCTAGTTTAAGGTTTTTGTTGGCTAGAGAAACACACCCCAACTGAATACCATAATAACCATATTTTCCACCAAAACATCACATTTATAGTTACTGGTTATGAAAGCTAAAAAAAGATAATTGACATAACTGAAATGATCCAGGTCCAGTTAATTAATGACATCACTTTCATTTTGGGGTGAACTAACCCCTAACTATGGCGTTCTGAGTGGATTTGTCTGTGGTGCTATGCAGTTGCTAATGTGTTTTGGGGATTTTTAGTGTTGTTCTATAGCTCAGCTTTTCGGAGTGGCTTTGCTATGCAGTTTCCAGGGTGTTCTGTGTGGATTTTTAGTGTCACTATGCACTTGCTAAAGTGTTTTGAGTGGATTTAAGTCGCTAGGGTGTCCGAGTGGACTTGTGTTGCTATGCAGTTGCTAGGGTGTTCTGGGTGATTGGTTATTGGCCAAAAAGATCCCCATCATAAGTGTCTATGGTATTCCATTCCCCAGATATTGTTCAAGTACCTCCTTCAATGTTAATACAAGTGATTTTTTTCAGCCATTTCATCGCTTGCTGGGCATCATTTGAGGAATAATTCATTTCAGCTGTAGAAAGGGTGCGGGACAAACTGCGCTGAACATTACTACAGTACTTAAAGGTCAGCAGTGTATTTTTATGGTAATATAGTGGGAACTATGGTTACTATGGTACATTTTGTAAAGGGAAGCGAGAGATTGTTTAACCTACCTCCATCATATCTATCAGCCAGAGGAGTCTTTCCTGTTTTATTGAGAGGGATAGGAAATGAGGAGTTAAACTGCTCCTGCAATTTACACTGGGAGTCAGCAGGCTTAAAAATCTGACAGAAAACGCTTCTCCATCTGTCACAGCAACATCACACCCCTGAGACAGCCACGAATCTAAACAGCTGTGCTTTCACAACGAGACGTGGATGAGCTGAGGTGAGACATGCCTGGACAGAGTGAGACAGGAGGACAGACGGGTTTCGAGTGATGGACGTAAAAGCCTCCAACGGAAAGGACAAAAGCTGTTTCCCACAGCCCTTCATCTTGTATCCTAGTAATCTGCACACGCCTTCTTTGTGCCCAAATTGCCCACCAATTTTGCGAACAGCCTTTTATGTCACACACAACAACAATGCAATCCACTCATCCCACACCAATACAGATGCACAGCTTTAAACACTTCCTGTTGGAAATTATAGATACAGACGCTAGGTCGGATTCAATAATAATTGCACACAAGTGTTCAATAGAGACTCATTCTGAATATGGATGTCCTTTCTTACCCGTGCGGAGCTGAGGGTGGTGTTGGTCATGAAGCTGGCTGAGGAGGAAGCAAGTGTATCAGGGTATGAAACCATGGAGAAGGAGTCTTGAAATCCAGCTCCGCCACTTTGTCTCGCCTTCAGGGCCTCGATCTCTCGTCTCAGAACCAGGCCGTCAAATCTCTCCACATCTTGAGGGGTCACGAGCCCCCTCACCTCTGACAGCAGAGAAAACTGCAAACACACACACACACACACACACACATATAGAGCCGTGAATGTGACCGGGCTCGTGTTGATTGTTTTAATCTCAGGAGTTTTAATATGTTCATAAATGGGAATGTGTTATGAGGTTATACTTGCTGTAAATCACCAGACAATGATGGCCCAATATACTGTGGACTTTGGATAGTGTCAGTATTATGTATATCATTAGTAATAATTCATCCAAACAGTAAAAGTCTTTAATAAAAATATTTGAGCATAATTTTTTTTTATTAGTTATACTACCACTCAAAAGTTTGATGATAATAAGTGCTTTTAATCCTTTGATTAATCAATAATTGTGAGATCATTGCAGCTTAACACAATGTTTTTCTATTTTTAATATATTTTAAAATAAATATGATTTCCTTTGAAAACAAAACAGAATTTTCAGCAGCACAGTCTTCAATGTCACATGATCTTTCAGAAATAATTCTAATATGCTAATTTTAAGACATATTTATTATTAAATAATGATATGTTTGTAATTATTATTATTAAAACAGTTGTGCAGCTTAATATTATTTTGGAAACTGTGATATATGAAGAGTTCAGCTGAAAAAGCTTCTAAGTAAGTGCCATTTGAAATAAAAATAAGCAGTTTTTTAAAAGGCTCCTATGTGTATTTTCAGTCATTTTACTTTAACAGCAATGAATAGGTTCCTTTCACTGCCATTAAAATGAAATAACTGAACATAAACATAAGAGCCTAGGAAAAATGCTCATTTTAGAAGAAAATTTCAAATGGTAGTCACGGCACTTAGAGGCTTTTTGCTCTTAGTTGCTTTTGCAACTCTTCATGTAAATATATATATATATACACACACAGGATTCTTATAGAATATATCTAATAGAATATTCAAAAGAACAGCATTTTTGTAACAATATAAAGTATTTCCTTTCACTTTTTAATCAATTTAATGCATCATTGATAAATAAATGCATTAATTTCTGAAAAAACAATAATGTATCCATAAAAAATGAACAGTCATATACTAGGATTATTGTCATAAGAAAAATTAACAATTTACAAAATTAACATTTTGTATATTAAATAATAAATATTAAAAGGTATAAAAAAACGAATTACTATTAAAAAAAATTTTAGTGGCAGATTTTAATTCCTCTGAAGAGATATTTAAAGAGTAATGTAAATGCTTCCACCTTGGCATGTGTATTGAACAGCTCAAAGAGGGCCATGACCAGCTGCTCAACACCGACGTGACCATCCCGGTACTCCTGGATGTAATAGCCCATGGTCTGCCTCTCCTGTTCGGTCAGCAGATGTCTGGCCTGTTCCTCCAGCATGGCCCTGCTCTGGTTCACCAAACTGGACAGGGTCACCTGAGATCCCGCCACACCTTTATAAAAGCCACCCTAAGGAGAATAGAGAAAAGAAGAAACGCAAATATTTCAAGAGAAGAAATGAAATATTAATACTAATATTCAAACACCTGTGGCTCATTGAGCCTCAAAGCACACATTTGAAATCTTTCAGCATCACTGGATAAGCCTCTGGTTCATTACTGATATTCTAACTCTCATCTCCATAAGGTCTCTTACCCTCCTTCCTATTTGCTCTCTCTCATGTTTCAGCCTCTCTCCTCGAGAGCAGCTTTTGCTTTAATTAGTCTCCTAATCAAAAAGCACTGCTCCTGAATCAACATGATCATCGATCAGTGTTACGCTCAGCCTAGAAATGGCATGCTCTTCAAGGAAAGGATGATACCAAAACACTCTAACAAGCCAATATGGAGAACTAGCTAGATATTACTAACTTGCTTGCTCCTTACCGACCTATTAGATGGGTTTGATGTACACCATAGATCGATCAGTGGTGTACTGCATGCCTTAAATTCATTTCATCTACTTTGTCTGCTTGAACAGCCTATCGACTGTCGTTGGGTGGAGATGCATGTTTGTCGGTCGTCTGGTTTGCAGGTGCAGTCGAGCAGGAATGGTGTCTGTTATCAAACCGTCAAAAGACACAAGGCTTTGAACTGAGCTCGATCAATACAGACAGAGACAGTGGTTGAGATGAGTGAATGCTGATCATGCCTGAACTATTCTCGCCCTTAGTCTTTTTCTTCTCTTCTCACAAAATATGTTTTGTGTTTAAACGCTGCAAGTTAGATAAGCTCTATCGCAAGACACTCCCACAGGAACTAATGCATTTCCATTGCCTCAAATGACAGACCATTTATTTTCACAGTATTTCAGAGGAAAATTCCCTGACTGGTTTGACCCATGAGGCTAATGTCCTTTCTTGGACATTGAAGAATAACTGTAGAGAAAGTTGCTGTTCTTGCAAACCCAAGGTAGGGACTAAAAGAATGCAATTAAGGACAAAACTGGCACACCGAACAAATACCTAAAAATTATTAAATGTAATATAGTACAATTTGTCTAAGTAAAAAAAAAACTTGTGACCTAATACATTACTCTCACCAGGGTCCATAGATTATAATTTACACCATCCATTTACTTTATTTCCACTTTCTCTTTGTTTTATCCTGAAAACCCAGTGATTTCACATAAATTCCCTTTGACAGGGACCTCATGAGGTCTCTGTGCTGTTGAACTCAAATTCATCCTTATCTAGAGAACGAACTGTTTCTGAAACACAGCTGAGGCAAACCACTGCAGTTGAGACTTATGTGTATTATACATATGAATATAGTGAATATATTTACACTTACATTGGATTCAAAGTTTGGATCAATAATTTTTTGAGCAAAATTTAGAATGGTGTAGGATTTCTATGTTTTTAAAAAGAATGTTTATCAAGACCACATTTATGTGATCAAAAATGAAGTGTATTTTACAGTTATTTTAAATGGTAATAATGATGTATTACACTGGGGTTCCTCAGGGATCAGTTCTTGGACCCCTCCTCTTCTCCATATACACAACATCTCTGGGGCCCATCATAC
>JAUMHQ010000085.1:5374585-5402346 GCA_032361165.1 Enteromius paludinosus
AATTCTAGGGTTGTAAATGGACCTGTAAAACCATTTCTGGCCATTTTTTCCCCTTACCTAAGCTACATACCTTCTATATGTACATATCAGAGAACAATTGAAAATATTCTCTCAATGCATTCTATGGCACCTTAAAGTGTCGTGTGTTACCATGATGGTGTTTTGTGTTTGCGTGAATGACTCTATGCACCTTCTATTTAATAGTATATATTTTTGCTTGTGATGAAGCTATTTGTGAAAGGCTTTCTTCTTTATCTCCATTATTATGGAGGTTGTAAGTATGTTAAAGGTACAAAACATATTTTAATAGCAGTGTTTGTTAATTACAGTTTCATACTGTGCAATTTGCAGTTTTTGGCCTGAAATGATTTTATAGATGTTTTTTTACATAATTATTCTGGCAACCACAGCTGCCAGGCTTTTTATTTTAAGAACTACTGATTTCTGTATTTTTATTTTTACAGAGCAAGTAACTTTTTTGCTCGATTTCCAAGCATTGGAATTGCTTTTTTTTTGCTTTAAAAAGTGCTCATTTCCCCCAAAACAGTTAACATGCTATGACAAGCAGGCTGACCTTCCACCTGTGACTGCCATGAGTCATGCATGTCCCTTAGGCATTACTGCATAAGCAAAATTTCCTCTGCCAAAGCAATAACCAAACTACTTCTCATTTATTTATTCCCTATAATGAGAAACCAGGCAGCACAAAGAGCAATTTTTAACCTCACTAAAGGATAATGAATTATGCTCAAAGTTAAGTAGTAAAATGGCAGAACATGTCAGAAATATCATCTGTAGAATGACATGTGTTGCTGACGGTGAGGTCTGATATAGTTAGACAGCTCTGGACAGCGCTGACATATTTCAACAGTTCTGTCCAAAGCTGTGGTATCTTATGCTGGATGGATCGATCGGACTATGCTGAGCTGCTACAGCAAACATTTCTCGCCCTCTCTAAGTATACGTCTTTCCATCTATCACCCTTCCCAGCTTTCCAGCTTCTTGTCTCATCTCTCATTTTCATTTATGAGTTATTTAGCAGGGGTCGCCACCACATGGGATGACAAGCAGGATAGAAAAGAGAGGAGTGTGTCAGAGAGAACGAGAGCGCTTGACTTAAGGGCAGATTTTGTGCTTGAATCAGGGGGAAGATTAAGGGAGATTTTTCACTCTTTGACTGAAACATCAGAGAATAGTTTAAGAGGTTTTGCAAACAACAAGAACAGACAAAGCATGTTGGGACATACAAATATAGTACCGACAAACAACAGTATCATCTCTCCGGGCTTGTTGAAGACGTCTATGTCAGGGAGAATTGTTTCAGCTAAATCAAAGCTGACAGGAGACAGGATAAACATACTAATGCTCTTCTCAAAATGCAAAAACAGCTCAAATCAGACTCTCAAATGTATGCAAATACTGTATGAAGCCTGTCAAAGCACAACACTGCAAAAAATCCATTACTTAATCGGTATTTTTGTCTCGTTTTGCATGGAAAACCATCTAAACACCCTTAAAACAAGATCAATTTAGCGGAGAAGCAAAATTGCAAAAGATATTAAGACTTGACAAACCTGATGAGGAATAAAATTTGGATGAGATCGGAGAATTAGTTTATATGCTGAAGAACCACTGCTATGTTACTGTTGCATCATCTCTTATAATCAGCTTCACCCAGACAGTACCAGTGCTGTCACGCTAAAGGAGATCTGCTTTCCCGACGGGCTGTAGCATGGATGCTTGGTCCAACATGCCAGGGCAAATGCTTTTAGAGACCAACAAACCAATGCATTCACAAGCATACAGACTGACAGCGAAAAAAACCCATAAATATATGACCTTTATATAACGGATAAAAGCATTTAGAACAGCAGAAATTCACATGAACATTTATATTGTGTGAGATACACAATCTTTTTTCCACTAGCTCAGTGTGAGAGATTGGAAATGCGTAACAAGAAAAGACTGTAATTACAACAGGGGGATGTAGTCCTGTTGGGCAAACTCAAATAAGATTTCTTCTGTGAGATCTTATTATTGTGTTGGCAAACGGTGCCACCGGCAGCGCTCGCCAGTGCTCTATTATACATTTGGTTATGGAATGATATCTGTTTTTTTTTCTCTGCCTGGAAGTGAGGGAAAGACGAAGAAATCGAGAATGCTACATTGAGAAATAGGAAAATAATATCTACCATTCGTGTCTATGACCCGTACTACATTTGCTCCAGGACCTCCCGGGGTGTATTTGCTTCTGAGGTGAAAGGTGGAAGAAAAATAACAGAATTTTCATTTTCATGTCAATCATTCCTGTGAAGTCTGTAATTTCTTGATTTTAAGAACTAGGGCAGAAATGTACAAGTGAAAACTGTCCAAAGCAGTTTTGCTGGTGGATTTTGATAGGAGAGGACAACAGGAGGAAGTGTATGGCATTTTAGCCAGAAGCCAGACTTTTAAAAAAGCCCTTAAGCATGGATTTTTTTTACTATAAACATGCTGATTTTCAGTACACAGGACATTCATTTATAGACTGGAGTCATATGGATTATTTTGACCTTTTTATCAGCTGTTTGGACTCATTCTGACGGCACCCATTCACTGCAGAAAATCCTTTTGGTGAGGAAGTGATGTAAAGCTAAATTCCCCCAAATCTACATCCTGGATTTTTTACATTTTTAGAAACTATTAATTTTGGGGGAACTATACCTTTACAAGGTATACATTTTATTACATGGGTACATTTCAGTCTTTTAAACGTATACTTGAATTTTACAGTCCTTTGTGGTTTGCTAGATAAATACATTTTATTCCTAACTTCAATTTTCAAAACTGAAATGACTAGTAGTAGTAGTAGTAGTAAAATAAATGTTTATTATAATTTTTATATGATTTTATTCATTACTCTGGACCACCAAACCAGTCAGAAGGGTCAATTTTTTGGAAATTGAGGATGTTAAAATTGATGTACGGCAAGTTATGATCAGACAATATCTGGCTAAGATACAAATAGAAAATCTGGAATCTCAAAAAATCTATATCTTGAAAAAAATTGCCTTTAAAGAATGAAGTTGAGTCAAGGCGAACAAAGTTTATAACAATGCATATTACCAATCAAAAATGAATTTTATATATATTTATTTCAGCAAACATACAAAATATCTTAATTGAACCTGATCTTTACTTGACATGATTAGTGGCATCAAAAAACACCAATAATTTTGACCCATAAAATGTATTGTTGGCTATTGCTAGAAATACACATGTTCTACTTATGACTGGTTTTGTGCATCAGAGTCACATACAGTATATACAGGTTTTCCAAGGTTTTGAGAACTAAAACAAAAAAAATTTAAGTAAATTAATCCTAAGTCATCTTTAAAGATTTCTAAGGGCCCTAATGATCCATGGACCCCTCGTTAAGAACCACTGGTAAGAAAGCCATTTGTAGGTTAATTTCCTTAAAAAATATAAATGATTTTTCAGATTTTGTGTTGCTATAGGAATTTAAACCAGGCCAACACAACAATGGCTCAACCAATGCAGTGCATTTGGCGCAGTAGTGTTTTATCATTATTCAATCATCTAAAATATGTAGCTCACAATAGCAGATAGCTCTTTTCAGTCTGGAACAGTCATGACAGCTTTCCACAGTTCAGTTCACCTCTGTTCCCCAGCTCTCGCTGCACAGGTTACCTCAGTTCATTATTTGTGCTCTGCTTGTGCTGCAAGATAGAAAGTGACCCTGGGACCATACCGTGAGCGTGTGTGAATGGCTGGCTGGGAAGAGCTGTTGACCCTGGGCTCAAAACCATCCATCTCCTCTGCTGGGACTGAAGAGGGAACACAGAGGCAGAGAACTCTTTCTTTATTTCGAAAAAAGTGTAGTTAATCACTCGTCCTCATAATAAGATGAGGAGTGGACGAGAAGAGAAACGAAAAGCACTGATTTTGATAACACTTAAATCAAAGAAATAGCACAAATCAGGACGAGTGTTTATCTTTGCTGGCAAACCTGCACCTCCACGAGTTCAAAAGTGAAGTTTTAACCCTTTATGGGTTACTTCCATTGTACGAAAAATATACTATATTAAATATATATTTATATAAAATATATCTTCCTTCGTGTTCGGCAGAATAAATAATTCCTACAGATTTTAAACTACTTGAGAGTGAGTAAATGATGGCCTCACAAGCATATGATAAAGTTGCAATGCACGTTATATGAAGTGCTTTATATGTAAACTACAGTAAAGTTTGTAGAACTAAACAAAATTTAAAAAGTAACCTTTATCCCGGTCAACTTCTCTGTCTTTCTTACTCTTTTCTTATATTTCCTGAATTGTGATGCTATTCTTCAATGCACTGAATGGTGATCTGATTTTCAACATCCTCTGGGAGGCGTATGATATCAGAGTTTGTTTTTATGTGTTTGTGTATCAGAAGAAAGATGAAGTGTTGCCTCTGGATCTAAACTGCCACAGGCTGCTTTCTCAGGTGCGTTCAGTGGTCACCTGTGCGTAAAATTAACTCCACCACCTTTGGTCACCGCCAAAGGGGTTGCTTACCTACAAAACACACACACATAATCTAACATGACCTGACACAATGATTCAAACAGTGGGCAGTGGAGCCAATTATATATATATATATATATACACACAGTATATATTTATTTATTTATTATGGACCTTCTCAATTAAATCACATACTTTTAAATCATAAAAACACCAAACATGAAAAAAAAAACATCCTTACGCATTGTGTATGCGAAAAGCAAGACTAATTGTGACTTACTTGGAAATCTACATGGGTCCATGAGTTTAAATGGTACAATAACAGCCTTCATTTAAAAAAAAGCAGCTATTAAAGTAGCCTTTTCCAGCAAGTTCCAAGAAAAGACCACGGTTCATTCCAGGAGATGCATATGCTGAATCCAGCGGTGCCGACTTCTGAGAAAGCCTTATTTCATTTTTGAGCACACTGCTTTGTGGGACGTGTTTATGTGAGAAATCAGGCTTTAATTGTGTTTCTAGCCCTGATTTCTGTCTCCTGGAGTGTTATTTCCTTTTCTGTGGGATCAGCCAGTTAGGTTGAGCACATAAAGATGGTCTGACTGTCCGGATCACTTCATTAGTGGCTTGTCAGTGTCACTTGTGGCCTTTTCAACCGGGTCCAATTATGGTCCACCCACCGGCTCGAGAGAGGAAGGAGCAGACGTGCTTGAGTCATGCGCGGCCGCGTTAGCACAGGGAATCAAATCACACATGGCAAACGGCAGCCAAATTTAATTATACAAGAGATAATCTGCTAGATATCTGCCTGCCGTGCAGACACACTTCGATACGTATGTCCACCTACAGGTGCAGGCAGGATGCAAAAACGAAAACTAAAGGAAACTAATTCAACTGTGTAACTGTAATTTAGCCAAGTTTAAGATGCATACAAATATACTTTCTTAATCTGTATTATTTACTCTGTGTATTTATTAAGTAGGGTATATTTAAATATGAACACTTGCATGTATATATTTATGATGGCAACTATTTACTATGACTTTTCCCTCAATAAATTAATTTGCTGCTTATTAATAGTTAGTAAGGTAGTTGTTAAATTTAGATATTGGGTAGGATTAGGGATTTAGAATAAAGTAATATAGAATAAGTCATTAATATGAGCTTAATTAGCACTAATAATGGCTAATATTAATAATAATAGCTATTATTAGTAATGTGCATGCTAATAAGCAACTGATAGGTGCAGCGTAAAATATTATCATCAATATTATGATCATATATTAAATATATTTATATCTAATATAAAAAATAAGAATATAAATGCATAAATGTGTATGTGTGTGTGCGTGTGTACATAATACTTTTTTTTACAATTTATGATTTTTTTTTTTTTTACTTGAAGAAGTATTAATTTATTTATAAGTAATTTAGTCTTGCTGTATTATACACATGCCTGAATTTTGAGAATGTTGGAGTTGTTTATTTGTTGTTCTCAATAGAAGTGGAATCCTGTGGAACACACACTCTTAAAAACATACTAAGAGACATTGGCTAGATAATAGAAAACGGGAAGTGAGATATCTTTCACATGATCTAGCTAACTCTGCAATCTCACCCGGCAACACAAACCAAAGCAAAAATATTTCCAAAACAGCTGTGGGCTCGTCTCTGACGACCACCGATCAATTTCCTTCACATCAAGCTCCTCACAAAGATGAAAAAGAAAATGAGAGTTAGAAAGAGAAAAACAAAGAGACAAAAAGGGAAAGCTTGTTGACTTAGCTCTTCAATTACACGCGACCTTCCCTAGAGGTGCTTTAATTGTACGTTCAATCCTGTGGCGTTCCACCGCATGTCTCATTGGGTCTGTCTGAGCGATAAGACAAGAGTCCTGCTTATCAATTCAGCCATCATCACACACATCAGCCTCATCCATTCAATCTCACTGATTTCACTGCCAAGAGCTTAAGCGCTCCACAAACAAAGATACGGCCGGGTTTACTGGATAATTTCCCTTTCTGTGCTTACTCTCTAACTCTCTGCTTACCTTATCTTAACCCTCACCCTCAGGGTTGTGACTAGTACTCAATAAAACTGGTAAACACTGTACAGAAGGCTATAGTAGGTTTGTATTTGGTCAACAGATGTTAAATTAATGAGACTGCATTAGGCTAATATTGGACCAGGACACGGACCACATGTGGAAAAATGAAAAGTAGAAATTTTAAAGCTCAATACAGCAGCTGCAAAAAAGGGAATTCAGCCTTACAGTTAAGAGCCAATTAACTTTTATTCTAGAATATACACCAGCTGGACCAGCATGAAAAATTTACATTTTTAAAAGTCATTAAACCCAATTAAGCTAAATTTATGATACCATTTTTCAATAGATTTCGGATATAATTTCTTATTCAAGCAGATAGAAACTGCTCTAAAACGGGACACTTGATTCCATTCATCAAAACTAATTCATTTATAGAATAAAAACATTGCACTAAATTTTAGCATTTAACAGAGCAGAATCAATTTGTTTAGGCTGGACACACTCGAATATGAACTGCCCTAAATATGAAAATAAAAATGTGTTTGCATTGCAATGATATACTACAGTACGTAGCTTTATTACAGTACTGCTGGGTCCTTCAGTGTTAACTTTCTTTTAATGGTGAGATCTAACAATTCACTAATGGAGCCAAACTGACATCTCCATATCTTTTGCACTGAATCATAAAATGTCTTAAAAAATGAAGAGGCTAAAAGAAAAGTTTGTAAAGAACAAAATACTTCTTGAGTTACAGGGAATTTTGAATGGTCACCTTTTGAAATGTAATGCAACAAGAATTGGTAAAGTCCGCTGATTTTACTAACAGACCTGTCAATCTCTCTCTAAAAGGAAAATAATTACGCTGCCAAAAGTTTTTTCGTGAAGTTTTCTAAAAGTTAATTTGCCTCCAAAATTCTCATTTTGACCCCTTCTGCCAAACGGAGGATTACTTTGTAGTTATCCACGCATTACATTTACTATTTTGGCTTTCATCACCATTTATGCACATCTTTCTTCAGAATTAAAACATTCAAAATATTCACAAACTTTTAAGAAAGTTTTTGAAATATGGTCAATATGACATGGAATGACCCACATTGTAGTCACAGTGACTTATTTTCTATACAGCTTTTAGCTACAGTAGTCGTTCCCTAGCACCGGTGCACATAAATGCACAGTCCAATCAAAATGATCCATATGAAGGAAATGCATATCATGACAGTGAAAGTACTTTTTTTGCACAAATCAAATCCAATGCCTCTTGGATGGAGAGAAGAAAGCTGAGTTCTGAATGATTTTCATCACAATGACCCAATCTGAAGGCTTACCATCCAGAGAAGACAGGTTCATGCTTTTGAGCAGAGTGAAGAATGATCTGAAAGCATATTCATTCTCTCAAAATCATTTGCCAGAGAAAAGGACAAATTCCTAAGGTTAATTCAAAAGTACAGTATATATACCTTAAATGGGTGCACACTGTATATATACAGTTGCAGTCGGTTCCAGGAGTATTATGTGTGTACTGTACATAGGCCAGGTTTTGCCTACATTGTGGGGACCAAATGTCCCCATTAGGGGGGTTACTCTTTCATACCAATGAAATTTTGCAGTGGGCTGGACTAAATAGCACAATGATACAGAAACAACATTTTCCATGCCTGGTTAGAACATGTTTAGGGTTATTTTTAGCAGATAATCTGTGTAATTAACTCAATATATAAACAATAGAAGTCAATGGAAAAATCTCCAGCATGACAAGTTGGTCACATGGCACTTAAATGACCGGCTCCATTGTAGTGGGAAAGCACTCTGGTGAAAAACACAGCGCTCCTCAGAAGCACACAATATTATAACCGCAGAAAGGCAGTTACTGGACTCTACAACGAAATTAATCAATATCCATTTAGGGCCCATTTTGAGTTGCTGTTTCGTCTGCGCTAATGCAAGCCACTTTTCGAAGGTGGAAGGCCGGGTCAATATTTCCAAGCCCACATTTTCACTGGTCCGAGAAAAATAGCAGGAAATTCCCTGCAAACGCCGATTTCCCAATTCCTAATGACAAATACCAAATCCACAAACACTCCAGCTTTGATTAACATCATATCAGCCGACTGCAACTATAAGTGACAAGACAGGCCACGCATACGGCCAATGAGTTTTCTTGTTCCTTTCAGCTCGGTACGGAGCTAAATTACAGGAGGCTTGTTCATTAAGCATAAAGCCTATGAGGAAGTCATTAAGTAATGACTGGACTATGAGAGACCAATAAACAAGGCTTGTATAATAAGCCCCTGCAGAGTCAGACTTAACAGCCATTTATGTTGAGGACATCAGGGGACCGATAATCATTTTATAGCATCCATTCTTTCAGCTTAATCCATTACTAAATACACTGGTGGCTTGCAACACACACGAGAGAAGGAAAAAAGGGAAGTGTTCTTTCACACTCTATCAAGTATTAGTGATGCAAAATTAGGAGACAGGTTTTGCTTTAGAGTCTTACAATAAGTGACGAGTGGTCTTGGAAAGTAGTAACACGTTTGTGTTTGCCATTTAATATTACATTCTTTTTTTTCTTTTCTTTTTTTTTTAAATGACGACATTCAATCTCTAAAGGAATTTAAAAAGAAGCACAGCTACAGTATACAGTATGTGCTTTTGTATGCCAACACCTGGTTTACAGCTGAATTACAGTGTATGAAAACAGGTTTCATATATGCTAGACTGATGTCTGCTGTATTCCATTTAAGGAGGATGCTTTTGCTAATGCATGATATTAGAAGTCACTTCCACCCTGCACTGTTCTCGCCCACTCCATCCTATAGAGAGGCTGAGAGTGCATAATTACAAAGAAGCAGTGGCATAAAATAAGCACTCCTGGATTGACAGACAGGAACGTGGGTGGGTGGATGGATGGATTGACAGAAGGAAGAATGGATGAGACAGAACTGCAGATACTGTAGATGGACAAAGAGACGAATAAAAAGAAAAGACAGGACAGAAAAGTTGGATCACACAGATGAAAGAGAGAAAGAATGATTAATAAAGCAATGCAAATGATTGACGGAACAATAGATAACACTATCTGATAGAATGAAAGACAGACACATGGGTAGTTCGACAGATACAGTGGAACAATGCAACAATAAACAGAATGATAGAAAGACGTTTGGATAGACGGAGACTTTGAGGTATTGACTTTGAAGGCAGTGTTTTTGCAGGAAGGCACCTTATGAATCCCTACGTATATACAGTATTTTTATGACTATAATACTGATTTCTCAGTAGAAAATCATTTACACACAAACTGGCCACCAAACGCAACTCTCTTAATTTTTTAGCTCAACTGTCATGGAATGGAAGGCAAAGGATACATCTATGCTGCCTTCGCAATCCGATCAGAAGAAGGTACCTCCAGAGACGGGAGCTAAAGCAGAATTTGAATTTGGATGTGCCTTGATGCCTTCCTGCCTTGGAATGCTGCCTCCGGAGGCTTTCGGACGCAGCAATAAAATAATTTAAGGAATGATACACAGAAAGATAAATGATTTATAGACAGAACAATAGATAGAGTGCTGGATACAGATGGACAGACAAACCATAGATACATATGGGTAGTTGATAAATAAAAATTGGACTGTGTCCTAATTTGTGACACAGTAAAAAGGTAAATAAATAAATAAATAAATAAATGGGGAAAAAAAACATAACACAAATAACCGGAGCAAAATGTATCTTCGTTCTTAGAGTTACAAACAGTATGAGATCAGTATGTTTTTTTTCTATCACACAGTAGAACACATACAGTAGATATGTCAACTACCCATATAAAGACAGACAAATGAATAAACAGACAGAAGAATAAAGTGATTGACTGAGTGAAAGACAGATACTGTAAAGAAGGAGAGATGAAAGAATAGGATAGACAGACAGATGGTGGGATAGATAGAGAGCTAGGTAGACAGATGGATAGATAGACAGATGGATGATGGACGGATGGCTAGATATACAGAGAAATGATGCTATGAACACAGAGGTGTTTGAAGTGATGTGAAGGAGAGCCATGTGTGTTATTCCCACTACACAGTGCTTGGAGGGAGAGAGGGGAAGCTATTTTTAGGGAGAACAGGAACTTGATGTGGAGGAGTGGCATGGCCTGTCATACAGCTGATTGACCCCATGCATGTTTTCTGCTTTTTCCTCTTTTTGCTCTCACTCCAGTGTATCTTTCGATTCTCAAGCCCTTCCTGGTCTCAGAGATTAACACACTACAACGACCAAACAGAGATAACAACCCAGGAATCATATAATCAATGTGAATATTGATGTAGGAATATTTCAGTCAGTCTAAACCAGGGCTCCAGGATTTTTTTTTTTTTTTTTTATAAGGCCCCTCAAGTGTAAATAATTTATCTTTAAATTCAGCCTGAAAAAATCTATTTCACTTTCCGCGCTTTGGTTTGACCTCTTAAAGGGATAGTTCACGCAAAAACAGAATTCAGTCGTTTACTCAACCTTCTTTCTTCTGTTGAAAATGGTCCCCATTGTCTTTCATAGTATTTTTTTCTTATACTATAAAAGTGAATGGGACCAGCAACTGAGTTTTCTGCAAAATATCATCTTTCTTGTTCAACAGAAGAAAGAAACTCATAGAGGTTTGGAACAACTTGAAGGTGAATAAACGATGACAAAACTTTGATTTTTGGGTGAACATCCCAAACCACTTAGGTTTTTTTTCTTCTGTAGAACATATATTTTGAAACAGGGGTGTGCGATATATATTGTCTGTAATTATTGTTTTAACAATGTGCGATTTGACATTATCGAGTATTTTGCAAAAAGCATCCAAAACACCCCTACGCGAAGTCTTGACTAGCGCATTTAGAGTGTGTTCACTTCATGATTAAACTTTTAAAATGCAGTTAGAGCGATCACAAAATTCCAAATATGGGGACAGAAAATGTATAAATTTATAACATATAATATAGTTAATCAATATCACAAAGAGTGCCGTTTCTTTCGCCAAATATTACCATGATTACAAACGTAATATAGATTTTTAGTTGTACAGTAGTGTTACACTTACATTTTAGACTCCATACTGCAAAAATGTCGTCAGCAAAAATAATTCCAAACACAGCCACTGCACTGTGGAAAATTACAGTGTTTCGTACATGAATCAATCAAACGTTTAAGTGATTTAGTTTAATCGCAATGTTAACAGTGATATGCTGTCTCCTACTGGCAATTCCTTTCCGTTATGTAAATAATTTCAAATAGCAGTTTTCAGCATTTTGTATAATATATCAAAACATTATTTATGCATTTGTAACTGGAGCATGAATGTTCTGCATCCCATGTTCTGCACTAAACAATACATACAAATGTGCTTCTGTGTTTCCTCTGCATTGCAAAGATAAGTTTTATTGATATTGATTTCATTTGCTTGGAACAGCCAAAATATCTTATTAATTCTAATTAAAATGTAAGAATCTAATTTAAAAAATAGTGCATGCTGTAAGAAAAATTGCTTTAGAAATGCCCATAAAAGACAGAAGTCTATTTAAACTGCCAGCACACAGAATATGAAGATTATTAAAAACTTTAGAATTCAACGGTCTATGGAAGCCCTTAAGATACGAGCACAATAAAACACTCAGCAAAATATCGTCTCATCGTTATCGATTACGTCCAAGAAAATATTGAGATACTATTTTTTGTCAATATCGTAGACCTCTATGTATAGACTAAAAAATATAATCTTTGGTGCCTTCTGTAGAATGCATATTTCTTGGGACACATAATTACTGCTAGTTTTTTTTTTAAGTGCTTGAGAAGCTACACTGTTTTGCTGCTGTCGTGCTTCTGAAAAATGTAGTTAAGTTAGCAGTATCGCAGCTTTTAATTAGTTACTCCCCTCCACATGGATAACTTAATTGAAGTTAATGAGCATTGTTAGGGAGTGTGTGTGCAGGGTTAAGGTGATTACCGCATACGACATTGTTCTTCCTGTGCATGTCATGTGCTTCCTGCTGTCCAGAGCAGCACTTCTGGGCTTTAAGATGAAATGCAGCAAATCATTAGTTCTACTTAAAAGCCAGCACATCTTTTCCTACAAAGAGAACGAGTGGGAGCAAAAGAACAAGGCTGTAGGTAAAAAAAAAAAAAAAAAACCCAGAGAAGAGGATAATTGAACAGCCCTGATCCCTAGGTTATACCTAATCCTGTTTAATTAACTAAAAATCCTCCAGTGTTTCATCAAAGCCAGCCAGAAAAGAAGGAGGAATGACAAATCGTGTGGTATGGCGTTTTAAAAGCTCCATCTACCCTCTCCTTCCTCCGTGTTCTCCTTTGGTTTGGAGGGTGCACCCGCTGTGAGTATTTCTATTGTAGCTCAGAGCTCTTCACGCAGGCAGCCGTGTGGCTCAAAGTGCCTCTTAACCCCTCCGCTGCACCTTTCTTCCCAGCATGCAACATTCTGCCTACCCATGTGACAATGAGAGCGGTATTCGGGGATCAGCAGACCTGGGCTCTGCTGCGCAGGGATTTCAATTTCAATGAGCAGCATGAGGGTTCTTTACGGAGAAAAGATAATGTTTTAGTGTCTCACCTTTACTGCTTGTGGAAAAAAAAATAACTATAGACTACAGAAATAGCTTTTGGCAGTTGAATCTATAACCACACACATACTGTACGTATAAAAAAAAAAAGCAGGTTTGAAATTGTAACGGGGGTGTACAGATCATGAAACTATGTGCTATTTTTATTTGACTGGTCTAAATGGACAATGTGTTAGACCCAGGGTGTCATGCTCTAAAACAGCAATTTATATGCCTTGGTGTAGCATCAAAAAACCCACAACGCTTGCTTTTCTGAAGCTAACAAAATCCTTGAAATGTTTTGCTCATTTAACAAGAAAAATCAAGGTAAACACAAGGAGTTTAGTCATTTCATTTCATAAAAATGGCTCAATGCATGACAACTCTAGCCTAAACAAGTCATCAACTTAATATTATCACAAGGTTAGGTTGAAAATAGAAATGACTAGCTACTTTGAAATACAAGCCTTTTAATATAACATTAAAGGATCAACAGAGACATTCAATTATTTATTACAACTACTATTTTATTGCCATCATTGCCTTGAGCGCTGAAAACTTTAAAGTGGAAAATGAAATGTGTTCCTATGCCAAGAAATGTTCACCACTTAGTATAACACAATTCATCAAATCAAAATTTTAAAATACAACTTCTTTCTATTTTAACATTTTAAAATGTAATTTATTTCTGTGATGTTAAAGCTGAATTTTCGGCATCATTCCTCCAGTCTTGAGTATTAGCCAGTGTATACACACACACACATTGGTTTTTGTGATTTATGGGGACTCTCCATAGGCGTAATGGTTTTTATACTGTACAAACTGTATGTGGTATTGCCCTACACTGACCCTACACCTAAACCTACCCCTTACAGGAAACTGTGTGCATTTTTAGATTTTCAAAAAAACACCATTTAGTATGTTTTTCAAGCCTTTTGAATTACGGGGACACTGAAAATGTCCTCATAAATCACCTACATATTGTAATACCTTTGTCATACCCATGTCATTATACAAATTTATGTCC
Source organism: Enteromius paludinosus (assembly GCA_032361165.1). Lineage (NCBI taxonomy): Eukaryota > Metazoa > Chordata > Actinopteri > Cypriniformes > Cyprinidae > Enteromius > Enteromius paludinosus. The sequence goes on from JAUMHQ010000085.1 coordinate 5,388,767, forward strand.
TCATAAACCACATAAACCCACACACACACACACACACACGCATGCAACTATTCAGAAGTACTTTTTTGTAACACTTTGGTGAAGGGACCAATCTATTAACATATTGGCTGTTTATTAGTGTTTATGAAGCACATATTTAGCATGACCATATTCTACATCTCTAATTCTACCCGATGCCTAAACTTCACAACATAGCTATTAATAAGCAGCAAATTAAATATATATATATATATATATATACATGTGAAAACCATGCAAACATTTACAAACTCTCATTGAATGTTTTCTCTCCTGTAAATCTGCTTAGTTCAGCTAAATCAGAGCTGACGTCTCTCTCACCAGACCCCCGCATTTTGTACTTGAACAAAGACACTAAATTTAGCCAGCAGAGGGCTAGAGATGCATAGATGATAGGAATTGAGTCTTTTATCACCGAGTTTAATAATGCATCAAGCATCTCCATCCCAGACAAGTCTCATTGCCGCGAGGCTGCTCAGTCATGGTAATGTGTCCGTCATTCCTTCCAGACTCCTTCAGAGACACTGTGTCTGTCCTCCTGTAACCCTGCTCACCGCCTGAATTCTGATGTCTGCATTCTGATTTCAGTGAACCATAGACATAGATAGATAGATAGACAAGTTGTCCTCTACATTCCCTGTCTGTCTCCTCATACTTCTTCCCACAGTTTTTGTTTCACGGTGCCTAGTAGAGGCACTGAGGGGTGATATGTGAAGACAAAATCCCTTGGACGAAGGGGATGATCGATAAGGCTGTAATGAAAGTGTGTGTGCGCACAAGGACTGCTTTGTGTGTGTTTGGAAAAGGATATTTCTAAATGCACACATGCAGTCAATGTGTGAGAGTGCTAGTCCCCTCTGTGTTACAAAGGCTGCAGATACTGATTTAGAAACGACAACAAATGTGTGATGGTGTGATGTATAGTAAACTTTTTAAGTTATTGTGTGTATTGGTTTCTGTAGTGCACACTTGGGCAATGCAGTTAGGTATGGAATGGGGGCCCAGTGTAATCTGATCTCAGTGCATCTCTTTGCAGTGCAGTTGTGTTCAATATTTTTAGTCGCTGAGTTCTTTGTAATTACCCTCCTGCATTTCTGCGTTTGCTTTCTGGATGGTGGCGGGAACACACAGGGAAAAAGAAGAGGAACGCAGAAAAGCAACTTGCATGCAGGAATGCTAAATACACGGGAGAGCACACACCACAGATACACTGTGTGATTAAGATCCTGACCTCAGTTTTGGTCTCATTCTTTCGGGTTTTAGCTTTTTTATGTGCTCCGGGCTAAATGTGGGGGAACATAAAGCCTGGCATTTAAAAAACTGTGCTGGTTTATTAACATAATTAAACAGTACCCCCAAAAGTTGGGATGTAACAATTCCCCTTTGCAAGCAATTAATTGAATTAAACAGGAACAACCCTTCATTCTGAGAACAGTTTTCTAAGCTGCTTCACTGCAGTGTTAATAGGAATCCATATATTGAAGGCTGATCTCAGAACAGCCCTCTTAAGTGAATCCTGCCAGGAGTATTAGAGATCTGCAGTTCATTAGCAGACTGTAATCAACCCAATCAACACATTCACAACAGGTCTTAGAGTAGCAGAAGAGAAACTAACACATGCATGCTGCAGAGGTAAAAAAAAATAGCTCACTACAAAACACTGAATATATTACACTGACTGGACGATTCATATGTCTATAGTATAGTACAACTTTAAATCCAATGCATCACTCAAAATATGTGCATTAAAAAGTAAATAGGGTGAGTTTTCATTTCATGCTGACCATTTGAATCTGGGTAATGCTTGTTTTTATTGCATGTGTCAAGGAAATACAAACTTTTCTAGTGTCAGCCCATGCGTGTGGCCTGAACGATTTACACAGGTTATAAAAATAGATACTGAAATTAGTATTGGCATATGTCCATCTGTGTCCTCTGCTCTAAGCAGACAGGACAGTGAGATGAGATGGTATACTGAAGACACATTAGTGATCAAATGCATTGTAGGGCCCTCTGTGATGTCATGGACCCCCGGTCGAAAGCGATAAGAAAGGGAGTGGCTTCTTCCTCCCCAACACGAGAGACACTGATAACAAGTCTTTCATCTGGTGCCATCTGGGGCCTATATAGCTTGACACAAATAGCTTTGAACTTATGTAATATGTCTGAATTAACCTATTTACTACAATTAATCAAAATTTTCCAATGATGCATATGAGGTGAGTGAAATATTACAATGCTACAAATGAGAGAGCGGACGATTAAATAGGTGAGAGGGAAGAGAAAATGTAAGAGTTTTATAAATAGAAGTTTAGATATTTCAAATAGCGACATAGCTTTTGGTTGTGCTCACTCATTGGAAAAAGTAGCCATAGTTTTTTTCATTTAGAGGGGTCATCAGATGCAAAATTCACTTTACAAGTTGTCTAAACATAAATGTGTGTTGGAAATTGTTTGTTTTTAATCCCTAATTTAAAATCCACTTTTTCAAATCAGGCTGTTCAGAGATTCCGGGCAGAATAATATAGTTCTGCACAGGACCCTCCCATAGTTAATTGACAAATCCATTTTACCTTAGAATATGTCAGGGGAACACTCCGATTAAGTGACTGAAGCGTTTAGTTGTTATCACGAATATAGCAGTCATCTTTAACTCCTGACATCTGAGCCGCTGAAGAAGAAGAGGATTTACATTACTTTCCCTTTGAAGGGAATGCGGCGATGATCCCTGATCTACATAAATGCATCTATGTTCACGTGAATGTCTGCATCACTTGTACGTAGAACATTTAACATCATTCGTGATTCAGCTACAGAAGAAGTGACTATAACGTTTTTTTATGAATCTTTGCAAATCGCCTTTCCTGATATGCGCAAGTAACAATTTCCGCAACTAAAGCAGACAGGCTGTATCCGAAATCGCCCCCTACACCCTCAAGCCCCGTTCACACTTGCAGCGACTTCTGTCCTGCCTGTGGCCCCCATGTGCTGACCAAATAAAAAACTATAAATTTATTATGATTTTACACATGAGCGCCAAAAGTGGAACTAATGCGATGCATCGTTCTACACGGGTAAATTAAAGCGGCGTTTGTTGTCATTGAAACCTCTGGTTTTTATGGGAAAACTCCTTTTTTCCCCTAACTGAAGCCTGTTCAATCACACAGTGATAGCTGCAAAGGTCATTGCCAATTAAACCAATTGGCTTAACGCCGTCTACAGCGAGCCAATGGCCGCGGCTCCGCCGAAGCTCGCCTTAGGGGGCGTGGCCGCATATATATATAAGCTGGCAGCGCACAGCCGGATTCAGGTTACTTCAAACGCTTACTGCACGGCAAGGGACTCGTCCCGTGTCTGAGGGAACCTGGGTTTGGGAACACAGTTCAATCCCACTGTGCTGTAAGCGTAGAACGACCAAAGCCTGACAGCGGACCTAGGGGAAACCCGAGGTTTGTAGTCATTTTTTAATGTGCCCCTCTGGTTAAACACTGGCCCCTTCTTGGCCCTCTAGTAAAATTTGTCTAGAACCGCCACTGCCTCCATCACTGCTGGAGCTGAAATAAAAGGAGTATGATCACATGAGCACTATCGTCTTCTTTCCCATAGGCTGTCGCTCTTCATTTGCATAAAGTTGAGAGATTCTGAACTTTGTCGCGCTGCTGGACACGCCCACATCTGGAATCGCGTCGCTTTGTCGCTGCGTGTCACTGCTAGTGTGAACGGGGCTTCATTCTCTATTCCCTACATTAGTCCACTCATTCAGTTGACTTGAAGGAGTGAATGAAAACGAGTAAGTGAATTTAGACACTGAGTGCACCGGAAGGACTTCTGTTTTTGCAAAGATTGCTTGCTTCATAATCATTTGAAACAGGTAGCACTTCACTGAATTTGTATCTGTGATGTATTACGCCGTGGGACTCGTGCTTTGTAAAATGAATGAATGGATGCCAACGGGCAAAATGTGGGAATTCGTTCGGCGCGCAACTCTCACGCTGCATTACGCGGATTCTAGCCTTTAAATGTAGATCGGTTGTACGTACTCCTGTTTTTGTGGTGCATTGTGGGATTGAATGAGTGCGCCCGAGAATGTCCACTATGGTTTCAGACAACACTAAAAATGGCTGTCCCCTGGCTATAGGGGGCGATTTCGGATAAAACCACAGTCGCATTAGAACGGTATAGTGACAAAGCGAGTCCCCCCTCGACATCCGGTCCCATTAAGGCCCTTAGTTATCCTGTTTCCTAAATAAATTCTTGAAGATATTAATATAAAAATCTATGGCTTACTATATCAAGCATAATAGAACAACATAGTGCATAATGAAACAAAATTAATGTAGAAATAGTACATATTAAAAGGGATTTGAGCCAATGGGACTGCTTAGGGTCGATTGACGGCAGAAGAGAGGGGCGGGGTCAGCAGAGCTCATTAGCATTTAAAGCAACACGGACTAGAATGGCTTGATGAAAACAGCCGATTTTTACAAGGTAAAAGAAGATGTTAGACTTTTCATTTAGACTATTAACTTGTGTTAAATGGGAATCCAATGACCCCTTCAAATAAAAAGAAAACAAGCAGTTAGAATACAGAGAGTGCAAGTGTTAAAAGATCAATTAAAAAAAGAGAAAAGGAATAGAACAGAAGGTGCTAATGCTCATTTTAGCTAGTTATTCCCCAACACCCTTATGACACAGCATGATGCTCTAGAGCAGCCCAGCAAAATGCAATTCAACAATAATTACAGCATTGTAAAGCCGAACTTGAGTTACGAAGGCCATAGCATCATCATAATTCAACATATGCAAAAGCTAAGGGCATTTGAATAAACAGCACAGCAAATTACACTGGAAAATACAGCGCATCTCCAGTTCACCCAGAGAGTCACTGTAAGGCACTTTGTTCTTTTGTATTGTTCAGATGCCAGATAAAGCAAAGCGCATTAATAATTTACTGTTTATGAAAGTATGAGTCTGTTTGTGTGTAGAATATTGTGTGCATGCCTCGGGTGTGTGCTTATGAAACACTATACATGTATGCTCCCTCTCTCTCCTCTTGGCTCACCGTAACGCTTCTCATTGATCACCCTGTAAATTTATTAGCCATTGTGACAGCTTCCTGCCAAGTTCAGCAGGCGATCAGGGGAAACACACAACTGCTCAGATAAAGGGAGTGCACACAATACCTATTGTGTCCTAATTGCGGGTCAAACTATTACCCGAATGGAATGTTTTTCAGGTATGCGTGTGTGTTTGTGTCTATGTACGCGTGTCTGTGTTTTTTCAGTGTGGTTAGGCATGTACCTCCACATTCAAGCTGAAGTATGAAGATTGTCGCTAAAAAGGCTTATAAATTCCGACCGCAAGGTCAGAAAAACAAGAAAGCGCGGATAAGAAGAACAAAACAGGCTAGAGGAAATGGATTCTAGCCAAAGGCAAACAAACGAGCGACAATGGCTTTAAATGAATTACCTTGACCTTCTGCGGTCAATAGCACTCCGAGTTTGAGTTCAGTGTTATGGGGAAAGTGTTTGAAAGGGTGTGCACTGGACTACTGGTTACATAAATGGAAAACAATATTATCTGTCCTTTCAATACTGCCAGATCGCACCGTTACAAGAATATCTTGACATCTATTAAGCTCACGACTAATTTTAAACCCTGGGAATGAGTTTTGAATATAGTTTGTCCCAGGTCTATTTGTATAAGTGATGACAAAATGACTGCCTATCTGAAGCAGGTGGCTCAGTTTCTGTTTGGAGGTCTGCGTTTGAGGATCTGCATTATTTTTATACGATTTATGGTTTATATGATATGTGTGAGGTTTGGGGGTGTTAGGGCTTGTCTGTATGTGAGCTCATGTGTGGCGACACTGGATGATTGGCAGCTCCCTGTTTGAAAACAGGCAGTGTCTTACAGGCATCGGATACCAAGATGCACACACTGAGACATAAATAGGATTGGCCGATGTATTTCCTTACCCTAAGGGACAGCTAAGGCTAATGCATCTTATTAAATATCAGCAGTTATTCAGCTCCATTAAAGCAATAATCAATAAATGAACTTTCCGGGCTGTACTTTAGTCGTTTATAATAAATACTAGTGTTTTGGAAGAATAGTATTGTAAAGTGTATTATACTGTATATATTATAGTATTTGCAACACTTTGTTAATTAATTCTACAGCAAACTGTAGTGTTAGTTTTAATGACCTGATAAATTGTAATAAATTACTGTAGTTTACTTTTTAGTTACTGTTTTTGTATAGTAATATATATCTTATAGTTGTAGAAAACTTGGTACAGTATTGGGTAAAATAATTTGTTTATATTACTATAGTTGTTACATTACCACTGCATCTATAGAATTACCACAACAAATTAATTCAAAGCACTGTAGAATATACTATAAATTACTATAGTATTTTATCTGCTTAACACACGCTACAGGACTTGGCTTATACCTGCAATAGATTTTTAATTACCTTCATTTTGTGTGCTAATGAGCGTTAGGATCTCTTAGGACCACCAAGGCAATTACCACAGGTCCAGCAGTAACGCCACAGCATGCACTTTAGTGAATCTTAGCACAAATACAATGTTTTTTTTGGTCTGACACCTATTAGATAAGTTTAATAAACTATTTTTTAACTTTACATTCACCTTGCATAAAAAAAAAAAGAGTTTGGCTTCAGAGGTCCCGACTTTCACTTTAATTGATTAATTGTTGTAAAATGCATGTTTAGTCATTAACTAAATTTATACTTACAAAAAGCAATTATGTTGGCTGTGGGCGTCCTGAGTTCGAATCCCGGCTCGTGGACTTCCGATCTCAGTTGGCAACCAATTTTGCCATATTTTTTGTTGTGTGTAAACTGCTATTTTGTAAACAGACTATACATTTGTATTTAAAATACATTATGCATTTGAATTTTTAACATTTTAAATTTAGTTTTTTTTAAAAGCAATAGGAAACAAATAGAAAACATTACAATTTTCTTGACCTCCAAAGGTTTATTCTGAGGTGCCTTATCAAACACTGAAAATAGAAATATATTCATATTTAGAAAGTCTAATGGACACTTCCTCCTCTGTTATAGAGGATTCAGGATATGGTTCAGTACATGTTCTGCGGTGGTTTAAACTTAAGTACATTCTGCCACCTACTGTTGCTTAGGGGTATGACAGAATTTAACAGCTAGTGTATATGGAAATTATATTTTAGGCAAGCCATGAAAATAAAAGGCATATGCATTTATTTAAAAGCTTTTTGTATAAAAAAGCAAAAAGTTCAACTGTATATGAAATAAAACAGCACAATAAAAAATAATTATGACATTTAAATAGCCTATTAATTTGCCACACATTTCAAGTCTCTGACTGTACACCGGAGGACTAATTTGGTACATAAGGTTTTTCAAGCTTTCAGTTTTAGTCCAGAAGGGGATGTTCTCCCCCATTGTTCCCCTGAGGCTCTCATTAGTAGCACACAGCTGCTAAGAGAAAAAAGCAGGACAAAAGCTTCTAATGACAAATACATTGTATCGCGAGCTTTGTCTGTCAACATTTTGTTGGTAAAAATTGGTAAAAAATTACAAAACTAAAAAAAATCATTACAAGCATTTTTTTTCCCACAAGGAAAATGTGTTAGCAGCACAATGATAAGCCACAAGTGTAAGGCATAACAATTACAAAAATTGAAGAAAAAAAAAAATGCAATGCCTGAAATATTTTTTCTTAGCAAGATTGCAGTCCAGTGTTTATGAGTTGTAAACTTGTACATGTTTCTCACATTCACACTAAATTTTAAAATCTTTCCATTAATCAGTGTCTCATTACATGCATTCACATACGCAATGACAAGTGTCTGCTTGATATGGCAAAGTTCATCCAAGGTCTTGGTTGGTGTTTAAAAGCTCACACTGACTCTGTGGATATCGCTGGTGGTTCAGGAGCTTGTCCTGAATTGCAGAAGACAGAAAGAAAGAAAATTATTCAAATATATGTATTTATGTATCGCTATGGAGAAACACCCAAAACCAGCTCCAAGACTGCATTCTTGACAGCCTTTCACATTTCCAAATGGGTGCTTTGGACTGTGATATTATTAGATTTTGGCCCTTGATAAATCAGAAATATGACAAGTACAGAAAGAGCTGCACTAAACAGAATATTCTGTTCTTTCTAAACGGAGAACCGGCAGATATGAAGCCACTAGTGGCACTGGTTTACAGCTAATCCTATTGTTTTTCCTTCTTTATAAATATAAAAGAGAAGAGGAAATCTTTATGCTCATGATTTATAAGCTTAAAACAAAAAAATGGTATGCCATAAGATTAATAAGGAATAGTTTAAATTCTACACACAAGTTGCTCTATGGACACTCTGAAATCATGTCTTGTATGCAAAGCTGCAAAAAAAAAAAAAAAAAAAAAAAAACAAAAAAAAAAAAAAAACAAAAAAAAAAAAACCAAAAAAAAAAAAAAAAAAAGATATATATATATATATATATATATATAAGCTCATAAAAAGCATATATTTTCTATGAAATATTTTAAAATGTAATTTATTTCTGTGATGTCAATGCTCAATTTTGTGAAGCAGGCTTAGTAAAGATAATTTCCTGATTAATGTTTTTTAAAGTATACATTTTTTGTTTCATGTTAGCTTAAATGAGAAAAATGCACACAGATTTATATTTGTATTGAATTTTTTTTAAGCTCATATTTCTCTCATAATCATGCCCTGTTCATATAACTCTCATTAGTGGAAAAGGTCCAGCAGGACAAGAGGCCATTGTCCACAAGACTTGTATAAATATCCCTTCACATGATTCGGTCACAGCGTAATCTTTTATACTTTGTCACTAACTAACAGACAATATTATCTGTGTCGAGTGTGTAAGCTAACAGAGGTCATGAGGTGTGTTTAAAATAAATTAATACATTAATACACGTTGATTTAATGATTTAATAATGAGTAACTTTGAATGGTCACGTGAAAATATTGCCATTACGTTATTATGCATGTTTTGCAATGGGCCTACTACTAGGTCTGAGCTGTGCATGTATTAAATGCCTTATTTTGTAAATCAAACCAATGCCCAGGAACAAACAAGTAGACCACCAGGAAGAAAGACAGTTTGGACAGTGTGTAATTACAATAGCCAGTTATTACCTGAAGCCAGCAGTTCTGCTGCTTTCCTGTCCTCTTTGATATACAGAGAGGTCATTAGGAAAAACAGGCCTCCCAGGACCCCAATGAATGGACACAGAAGAACACTATATTCCAGTCTACGGAAATCCCAGCTGGGAGATTCTGGATTGTACTTAAGCAGAGCGTCTGAGATCTGAACAAAACACACAATAAGATAACAGTCCTTTTGTCTTTTAAATCACACTGCGAACAAAAAAAAGTAACTATGCCAAGACGATTGATGTTTAACAAGGTGCAATTTTGTATCCAGTGATGTCATGTGTTTAAAACACTTCTGGATAGTGATGGCAAATCCTTTGACCCCACTGCTATCTTACTTACATGAAAGTACTGTTAATTATGCTTACCGCACCAATGAGGTATGGACTTCCTGCATCTCCAAGGAGATGACAGACCATAATCTGTAAGGCCTCAGCTGTTGCTCTTCTAGTAGGCACAACAACATACTACAAAAAAACAGTTTTATAGAGTTAATCTAATAATCACACTCTTGAAAATGAAGAACAATTAATGAAACAATACACCAGTGTTATTCATCTTATACCATTATTGAATCACTTAGCAGGTCTCCACACTCTAAGTTAAAGGAGTGTGTGTTTCATTTCAGCACTTTTGTGGTTGCATTGAGTAGTTTAAACCTCTCACCAGCAGAATGTCCGCCAGAATAGCCCAGTTGAGGGACAGCAAAGTCTCTCCAATAGCGATGAATGTCTGTATTTTGACACGTAAATCAAAGAGGGACAGATATTTAGAGACTCTATCGAACCCTTGTGGTTACATTGTGCTATGACAGCAAATAACCCATCACTGTAAACATTCAATCTATGTGCCTAAATTACTTCAATTAAAGTATTAATAGTTCACCCAAAATTTACATTCCATCTCTGTTTAATCACCCTCATGATGTTGCAACCCTGACATCTTTGTGTGTGTGTGTGTGTGTGTGTGTGTGTGTGTACATGCAATTAAAGTCAGTAGTGTGCAGAGTTGCCTTAACCTTGCCTTAAGTATTAGTATAGTATAGTATTAAAGTACAGTACTTCTGGGTGAACTATTTATATTACATTCATGCAAACACTGAGGCCCAGTTTCATAGACAGGGCTGAGCCTAAACCAGGATTAGGCCATAGTTCAATTAGGACTTTTAAGTAATTTTTGTAAACATGTCTTGGAAAAAACTATCACTGATGTGCATCTTGAGACAAAACAAAGGCAATGACAAGTTATAAGATCAGTCACTGCAAGTTTCTTTCAGCTGAACGTGGCTGATCTTTGCTTACGTATGTGGCCGGGATACTGGAGGCCGCCAGGATGATGGCAATAAAAAAGCAGGGGGAGGAACTGAGCATGCCTACAGCACAGATGAGAGGGTCTGCGTTGGGGACTCTGTCTCTCAGCTGCTTTGATATGCTGGTGCCCAGAAACACTCCAACAATCCCAGTCACCAGCGTGATACCACCAAAGATATAACTTTCACAAAGGAAAGAAGAAACAGTGTGATGATCAACTTCAGTTTTAGATGATTGCAGAACCTACCAGACCAGTCTGACTTGTTCAAACTCATGAATACTCTCAACTCAGTTTGGAGAAATAGTGAAAAACATAATAAGCGGATACACTGACAGGATTGCTAGAGCAAAAACAGCTGCACGAGAGCATGTCTTATCTAACCATGGAACAAGCTGATATGAACACTCTCACAGAGGAAGTCTCTGCTGTTTAACCAATCTTTGGCTAATCTCACATTTACTAGACTACTGCTAACCTCATTGCTTTCCTTTAAGATCTGCCCAGTTATATGAAATCAAAAAGAAAGAGACTTGCTGTACCTGTCTAAAGGGTTACAGGGCTCTTCTTTGCATGGTGGTCTGAGACCCTGAGTAATCTGTGCACGAGACAGGAAGGTAGGAGTCCAGAAGGCCAGAGCCCCTGTGACAAAAGCCATAGCAGTCACGCCAAGAGAAGACCAGACAAAACTCCGACTGGAAAGAAGGCACAGATCCAAAAATAACAGTTAAAGAAAATTAAAATATTGCAAAAAAATGTACTCACCCTCATGTTGTTCTAACCCTGTATGAGTTTTTCTTTGGCTGAACACAAAAGAAGATATTTTGAAGATTTCTGGTAATCAAACAGTTGATGGTCTCTTCTGATATCTTCTTTTCTGTTCAACATAAGAAACTTTTACAGGTTTGGAACAACATTGCGAGTCATTTTTAGCACAATTAGTTTTTATTAAATAACTTCAGGTCACCGTGTGTACACATGTTGACCACTGCCCCTATAGCATGTAAGGGATAATGGACAGGCAGCCGGTAGTTATCGCATTACCCGCTTATTACACGGCTACTTGCCACATAAGGAAAAAAAACTGGACATGAATATGATTTTGAAACATTTTATTGGCATATTTGTTTTAAATTAACATTTTATCCTTCCGCGAAACGATATAGTACCACGTGACTAACATTCAAACATTAGTAAGACAATTTATAACATCTACATATGAATAATATTAATTATTTATACGAAAATTTTCCATTGTTAATTGTGGTTGTCCAGTGTTAGTCACAAGATGGCGCCAAACGGTAATCTTTGTTGGCGCGGAGGGATTTTTAACATACAAGTAGTACCGGCTATGCGTTATTACTTTGGAGCGGTTATTTTTCGAAAAGAACGAACCTGCAAATGTCTCAACTGACCAATCAGAATCAAGCATTCCAGAGAGCCGTGTAATAAGAGAAACTAATGCACGTGCCAGATTGAATGAAATGTAAAGTTAATGTAACTTGAATCTGTAAAACATCTGACTTACTTTTTTAGGAGGTACTTGATGTCCTCAATATAAGATGTGCTTTCCATGGTTGCTCCACCTTGATTGTCAGAAGCTCCACGAGGAGGATTAGGTATAAAAAACACCAGAAGTAGCAGTCCCAGCCCTCCCAGTGCTGGACTGACCTACATCAGAACCAATACTTATACAACCCCCTTAACAGTCTTTTATAAATGTAGCATTATAGATGTCTTGATTACATTAAATCAATATATGCTTACATTGCAAAGCCATTACAACAATAAGTAGCCTAACGATGTACAGAATCTAATAATCTAATACTATTTTTTAATTAAGTGAATCAATAAATCAAGTTAAAACTGCATTTTTGTTTCATACACTTCATTTTTTGACGTTTAAGATGAAATAACTGCTAGATCTTGTACAATACGACTTTAAACCCCATGTAGCCTATAAGACCAACGTTGAAGTGAGAACAGAGCATATAAACTGCTTTAACTCTAATTCACTTTAAAGTTCTTTTTTTTTAGTACAGTTATGCAATCGTTAAAAGGAAATTCAATTAGACCCTTCAAATATAATGCATCACAGAGCCTACATTTAAGTTTACTGAATTATAACAAGATTAGCAGAATGTTAAATCTAACACAGTAAAGCTGTAACAGTGCCTTCTGTACAATGTTGGCACTCTCAATATACATTTGGAAAACATATATTCACTTACCCTTAGGGCCCAACGCCAATCCCCTGTTGCATTAGCTACAGTTGCCCCCAAAATATATCCAAGACCACTGAATGAAGATAAAGAAAAACATGCAGTAAAAAGATTCAACACAACTCATGTCAGTGTAGGAACAATTGTGTATAATACCACACAAACACGAGTGCTAGATTGTGATTTTATACAACTGTTCGATAACAAGAGGTTCATTTTAAGTAACCTGTGCTGACACAGTTTTGTCAAACAATCTGTTCCTAAACAAATCTGTGTTTTTGAATGAATCATTTGAATAAATGAGTCAATGACATACTCATAAAGGCATTCATTTGCCGAGGTAACCTGGGGCCTATTTCTCAAAGGAGGTTAAGTGAAAACTCAGAGTTAGTTAACCCTGAGATAAGGGAAACTCTAGGTTTTCCGTTTCAAAAAGGCAGGTTTGTCAAACTCGGAAAGCAGGGTAACTCAAGCCTGTTTCTGAAAGAGAGTTAACTATTACTCAGAGTCAGTTACCGTGGTTTTTTTTGTTTGAGTGTTACAGTTTTTCGGTGCTATCAATTAAGTTACGTATATCCATAATCTAATCCGTTCTTACATCACTAACATCGCCAATAGTGGCCGTGCTCTTACATTTTTGCTAAAGGAAGCTTTCTGTATCAGGGATGCAGAGTTAGTAAGGTCACTGTAGGTATTTAAAAACCTTGACATGCTCAAACCTTACCTGATTGAATTATATTTTTACATTTCATTTTCAGCTGCTGTCATGTTCTTTTAATACCTGCAGGATTGCACCTACATGACAATTACAATTAGATTCAATAACATAGTTTTAAGTTTTA
>JAUMHQ010000085.1:5402446-5431964 GCA_032361165.1 Enteromius paludinosus
AACCTACCCCTTACAGGAAACTGTGTGCATTTTTAGATTTTCAAAAAAACACCATTTAGTATGTTTTTTAAGCTTTTTGAATTACGGGGACACTAAAAATGTCCTCATAAATCACCTTCATATTGTAATACCTACTGTATGTTATACACATGTCCTTATACAAATTTGTGTCCTCATAAACCACATAAACCTGCACACACACACACAGTGTGTATAAACAGGAACAACTAATGACTAAACTAATAAGGCAGTTGATATACAAAGGTGGTTAACTGCTGTGCACACATTACTTCTCTTGTGGAGTGCCACTGTTTTATTCTCAAGTTTTGACTAAGAGGGAGAGCGAGGTTACGCTTACTCAGCACGTCTCCTACTTCAGGCGATGCGAGTGGGTTAATGTGGGTCAGAACCAAGGGCGAGATCTATTTTAACATCAATGGTCCTCCTGCCCAAGAGAATGTTGAATACAGCGAGAAAACAACGAGAAGTGATCTAGATGCATTTCAAGTACACAATGCATTGCACCCTTCTGTGTTTTAAATGTCGCAGAGCTTTGTAAAACATCAACTGGTTAAAACTTGTATTGTACACAATTATTAGTGAATGAGACTGAGAGAATCATCTGTAACATTTGTGTGCTATAATCGTATAATAGGTTTCCCACTATAATTTCAAAAAACCTTTGTACTACGTAAATTCTGCTACGCTCCATCCAGTGGTTATGAAAGCTAGAATGCTAAAAAGTACACATTCACAAATCTTCAGCCATTCCCTCACATTAATTCCACTTTCTAATCAGCAGTCAATCACACCCCCCCCCCCTCTTTCCTGATTCATACTCATACAATGTTCTCTGTGAGAGGAGCTTGTGATCCTCCTCATATCCATCTCTCCCTCCATTCTCCTACTGTCTCATCCATCACACCCTTTTATAATGTTCCTTGTGGCCTTGAGGTTGAGAGATAGGATTAAGGGGCAGAGAAAGCGAGAAAAACTGAAAGAAAGAGAGCAATGGAGAGCATCCATAAAGATCCTTCTTTGGAAGCTAATATGTAAATCAATGTAAAAAAAAAAAAAGCATTCATGGTTTTTTAATGATAATCATCATTCCATAGAAAGACGATCTTACTGATGTATCAGACAAGAGATGTTCAAGTGATATTTGCAGTATATATTTGCAACACTGAGGAAGATCCTGCATGTGTGTCTTAGCCCATGAAATAATAAAAAGAAGACTGCTAGTATCTTGATGTGTAATAAATCTTTATTGGATTTATTTTAACTTGTAATCATGGCACATTTATACTGAAAAAGTGTGCAAAAACCTTTTTTTTATCCTTTTTCTTTAAGAGATATTGCCCTTAAAATTAACACCAAATGATAACTAAAATAATGCAGCCAGAATCAATTAAATATTATATTGGTCTGAATCCAAAAATTAATTATGTACATATTTTACGAGCTGGCTAATTCGTACAAATTCACATGACCTCACTCATATGTATTTTACAAGTTGCAAATTCGTATGAATTTGTACGAATGACCCAAACCTAACCCCGCCCCTAAACCTACCCGTGAGGTCGTACGAATTAGTACGAATTAGCACAAATTTTGCACCTTGTACGAATTGGTCGTGAGACTGTTGTAAAAGCTCACAAACACTGCTTCAAATGAAATCGACCAATCACCACAGACTTAGCATCACGCAAAGGAGGGGTTTGTAAAAATGTATTGTTGAATGAAGCGTTTGGGAGTACTTGAGCAATTAAGGTAAACAAAGGCATATTATAAGACAATTTAAGTGTTTTTGACCTTGCATACATGTCAACCTGTTGTTTGGGACTCCCAAAACCAAAATATGAACATTTCATAACCCATATAGGGGCACTTTTATAGTGTAATAAAGATGAATAATGCAGTTTTGTTCACGCATAAGCTAAAAACAGCATAGACTACAATATCTTGGTTCATTAAAATGAAGATTAGAAATGAGAAAGTTTTGTATTGTCAACCCAGCCCTCACACCCACACTGCTGACAGGTTTAACTGTTATAGCTTCATGTCATCAGGGAAATGCTAATTACTGGTATTTTTTGTTAGCAAAAATACTGAATTTTAAATTTCAGTATTTTTTTTTTCAATTTTTTGCGAAGGCTAAGAGATCTAAGAAGAAAGAAACAAAGTGTGTCGCTGCATCTCAAAGTGCATCTCATTAGCTCCACTTACTGCTTTGCTGTTTATGTTTAAGTCTTTCCCCTTCTGTTCTCTAAAGCATCATTTATGCTGGTGGAGCTGTATTAAGAGCCGTCTACCCGAGTCCTGCAACACAGCTGTTCCCAGCTCTCCTAGGAAACGTCCTGTCGCACAGAAACACTGACACACAGCAGGATGGCCATCAGGGACATGCTAACCATAGCCTTCACTTGACATGTGAGGGCTCTCTGTACAGTCAGAGACTGTTTACATCATAACAGCACAGCCCTTGACATAAAGGTTCGAATCAGAAGAAAACACAGTAGCGAGAGATGTCATGTTAGAGAACACAGACACCAAGCATACATCTGCATTGAAATAAGATTACAAATAAGACCTTGTGAACTCATCAGAGGTACATGTATCGTGAAATAAGCCAAAAAATTTTATGTAAGTGAGTAAATAAATAATTAGCAGTTCTTTGTATAATCTATTGTTCTATTCTAATATTTTAGAGCTGTCATTGGGGTGGTACCTTTTCAAAAGGTACATGTTTGTACCATTTTGGTACCTTAAAGGTACTTAAAGTGTACATATTTGAACTTAATAGGTACAAAAGTGTACCTTTTGAAAAGAAACCACCCCAGTGACAACCTTTGTACCTTTATTTCTGAAACAGTATACATGTTTAATAACCCAAGCAAAATTGTAACTGATCGTCATGCATTTTCATTCTATGCCAATAATCAGCTTAAAGGCAAGGTATAAGATTTCTGGAAGCCAATGTTGATATTTGAAATCACCAAAACTAACACGCCCCTACCCCAATCGCAAGCTCCTTGAGTTCTCTCCAGCGCTGGAAAGCTGATATGATATTTACACGGGTCATACTTCTTGCCTTATCATGCCGCAGACATTTTACTTTTTCGCTTTTTATCGCTCTGTCACTCTGCTCGGCTGTTCACTGAACACTGTCTCCTCCGCGTCACGAATAGACACTCCCCATTACTGCTGTTTGGCTAAAAGAATCTTTTTCTAAAGCATTTTTGAAAAATCATATACCCTGCCTTTAATGATAATAAGTCCACAGAAAAAAAAATCACAAAATTATGCCACAAAAAGTCACATAGTGACCCAGTTTTTTTTCTTATTATTATTTACAGTACTGATCACTGATGCTATTTTTTTTTAGACTTTTTTGAGGTTTTTGTTCATAACAATACATAATTACATATTATATTTAACTATCTTTTTATATTAAAAAACACCCTATTGACCCTATATCAATTGCATATATATTCTCCTACTGCTAAAACTGACACTAGATGTATTTCGTGGTTAAAAGCATCTGCTAAATGACTTTACATCTATATAATTTCATATGTAAATTAAAGCATATCTTATTAGATTAAAAGCTGAAAGTTTGAAAAACTGACCATAATACCCTGGCCTGGGTAACAGACCTCTAGAGCCAAATGGCAAAAGCATGAGACCATGAGCCGGTATGATTGGCATGAGTTAATATCGGCTTCCAGAAAAAGCTGCAAGAAAGCATAGCGAAAATCCTTAATACTGCTTGCATGTGCCTTGGACCTGTAAACAGCTGGGGAGGGAGGAATAATGTGGACGAAAATTGAGAGGGATAAATATGCTCTGGTGTCTTGCCAGCATTCCTCAAAGTGCAATTCATTGTGAAAGTACATATAATAGAGAGATATTAGAAACAGGTGGCTAACTGCTGTGCAAACGCTTCCGTCCCTTGTGGAGCGATGCTTTAATTCTTTCGGTTTTAGTAAGAACAAGAAAGGAGATTTTGCTTATTCAGCACCCTGTCTGGACCTATGCGGGTGGGTTAATGTGGGTCAGAACCAAGGGCTAGATCTACATTAACACCACCGGGCCTCCTGCCCAATGTCGATCAGGGAGTAAAAAGAGAGACGTGAAGAAGGACAAAATAAAGTGCTCTAGAGATGCATTTCAAGAGGACAGTGATATTAGTTAACTTTTAAAAGTAAGCAGTTTTTTACAGCACTATATGCAACTTCATCAAATCCAGCATCATTACCTTTTTTTTTTTATTTGCAAAATGGGACGTGTCATCTTAGCCACACACACACAGGCACGCACGAACAAACACACCACCAAGATATCCTAGCACCATTGCAGTGAATTTTACACATGTAGGTAACTCTCTAAAAAGGTAGCAGCTGGAATAATTTCCCTTCAAGTAACTTGAGGTTAAGTGTTTTGCTCAAGGGCAAAATTGTGAAAGCTTATGGCTCGCTACTTATGGGAATCGAACCAACCAGCATTTGATTACACATTCTAAGCTTTATCCACTCCACCACACCACCCTTGGGAAAAATTAGTGTCATAAGACAGAAAAGAAATGACAGAGAGAAAAAAGTGCATAACTGCAAAACCTCTTTTTGAGATCAAAACCACCACATGTGAAACATGTCAGACTGGATCAGCCAGACCACTGTATTATCAGGCGTGAGCAGTCTGTATCTGTCAGTAACCCGCACCGCTCATGAAGAACATATGAGCATGTCGTCTACTGATCCTGAGTGGCAGAACAATTATATCACCTATCAAATCCATGCTCTCTTATTATAGCGCCCATCAATCATAAATCTCAACAACCCACCACCCCCATCCTCCTCTAGGCAGAAAATTCCACAGATGCTGTTATTTTCCCTGATGCAAGGCCTTTAAGGTCCAGCTAGCCTGTGGAGATGCGTGTGTCTGGCAGCTTCCACTGGCAGTGATCCACCGGGACAAACTCATCAGCCAGTGTCCATGGTTTGGGAAGCAGTATTTTGCAACAATGCCAAGGTCTGAAGTCCTCAAGGATGGGATGAAGGATATCTACCCTCTGACACTGATCTGAAGGCTAGATATCATTTTCATGTACAGAACTCATTTTTCCGCACATTCACTGAAACATAAATCTCAGATTGAAATCAATTATCTGGACCCGGTGCGGACTGAGGTCTTCTGGTACAGCGGCTTCTGCCATTCCATCATAATCCAGGGGAGTTATAATAAAACATAGCGCCCCTTCATGACCCTGCACACATCTGTGCAGAATTAATATCTCCATATGCCTCTGACCCCTTTCCTCTCATCCATTTCCTCATATTGGAGGGGAAAACAGTCCGTGTTTGGGGAATTAAATTCTTTTCTTTTGAGTTTTTTTGAAGGCACATCCTCGCAAAAGAGTGATTTTAATAATCTGACCGAAACATCTTTAATTATCTCTCCAAATCTTAATCCTCAGTGACCAAACAATGTGTCACTGCTCTCATCTGAATATATGTGTGAGTGCTTTCAAATCTGCCAATTTCCTTTCAGTAAGATAACAGACCTGATCCTTCTGGGAGGACAGCTTTAAGTAGTTTTAAGCACTATTAAAAACAGATTAAAAAAGGATATATTCCTTAAATCTGACTGAATTGTCAACAAATCACAGTTATATTCAAATGCGTCAATACTTAACAGAAATATGACTTAATCTGAAGCAGTATTCTTATTAATTTTCTATCAAACATTATTTTTTACCCTTATAGAGGGCATTTTCCCACTTATCTTATTAATACTTTCATTTCAAATTCTAACATTTGAACTATAAATTCTATTATTATAACGTGATTGTTATAATCTAGTTTATAGCCTACGTTATCAAATTAAATGATTTACATTTAACTACATTCAATTTTAATATGACATTCTTACATTTGTTCTAGATTTCACGCACATTCGCGCAGATGTGAACCGAACCCGAGCATCCTTTCTAAATATCTGTCCGAACCCGTTGGGGGAACCGTCGGCCTTGGGTCGGGTATCCATCCTCAATCTCAAAACACAGACACTGTGTGTACGGAAAACAGGACTGGACAACCTGATCTCACGGCAATTCATACATATTTTACGAGGTGGCTAATTCGTACAATTTTGTACGAATGACCAAAATGTAACCCCGCCCCTAAACCTACCCATCATGTGGTTTTAGACAAATCGTATGAAATCATACGAGTGAGGTTGTACGAATTGGCACTAATTTGGCACCTCGTACGAATATGTACGAATTGGTCGTGAGACTGTGTTGGACTGGACAACTAGTTGTCTGTCACGTCATTGACTGTGAGAGAGAGCAGCTCTGCCACACAGTCTATCGTGTAGTGCGTGTTTTTATGTGTGTTTTCAGTAACTTACAGTGACGGAGAAATAAACTGCGTGCGATCTGAAAGTTTTATCCCGTCAGTTTTCCAATGGAAAACTGGATGTCGCCATCTTTGATATTACTTCGGTCACTGTCGCTATGGTTGCTGGTAAGGGATACGGGCAGGCAGAATGGCTTGAACTAGACAAGGAAACGAGACACATCAAATACATACAGTATCAATAAAAAAAGCAGCACATGTGGTCTCCATGAGGTTGGAGTGTTGTGGTATTTTAATGCTGTGTGTTGACAAACTGGGCAGTGAGCCGGTACCCAAGGGCCCAGTGACCCGACCTAGCATGAAAACAAACCATAGAAAGAAAGAGTCAATAAGCAGATGTATCTGGTGAACAGTGCCAGCTATAAACCCGTCGAGCAAATCAGAAACGATGTCCTCTACCAATAAACTCCAGATCGATAGGCTGCGAGCTGATGATTCATCTGGATGCTGAATACATACAGACAACTAGGCCAGATGACAGTGACAGAGGCTGGATGGGACTAAGCTGAAAGAAAAAACTACATGAAAGTAACCTTCGTAGGTCAATTACCACCATCCCTCATATGCGGCGGTGAAAATTGGCAACTGTAGGCACTCTGGGTAAAAGCGGTTCACGTCCGTAGAGGAGTCACATGCACATCGACTAAGGCTCAGTGTGAAGTTCACTCAGAGAGTGATGGCCATTTAGTCATTTAATGGGTTTTTACCCAGCAGAGGGTCTCAGTGGCAAAGCTCATACTGTTACTTTTGCTGCTATATTCAACAAACAATAAAAAAGACCAGTCATTAGAGAGTCACATGACACTAAAAACCAGATGGAACAAACAAAACAAACCCACATGCTGACGATTCATGTTGTGCTTGTTAATTTCCTATGCTCTTGCCAACGATCATGCACACACATCCAAGTACACTTGTGCAGAAAAATTCAGGCATGTGATGTAGGTTTGCCCGCGGCTAACAAATGTCATTTGGATCAATAAAAAACATCTATAAAAAACGATATGCTTCTATGGATGGGCCTGTGTTTACATGGCGTATGCATGTGTGTGTAACAATGCTTCTAAAGATGAGCAGGGTATGTGATGCAGAAACACATACCCATCACAGGGTATGTGATGCATTCAAGCCATGTATGCAGGTAAAACACTAACCAAGTGGGGGGGGATGATGAGGAGCATAGAGAAAATAGGAAGATGATTCAATATATATAACATATAAATATATAAAATAATGGACTAATTAAAAAACATATTAAGATTTTGTGTGTGTGTGTATTTAAGTATTTAATTACAATAAACGTACGTACTGTACATATAAATTTTTTGTATGTATATCATGTTTTTGTGTTTAACTGTGTAAATTAGTAGTTATTTTTAGGTATTTTTTAAACCTATCCAAAAAAAAACAAAAAAACAAAAAACTGCAGTTTGATTGAGATAAATTGGAATGTACAAAGAAAAAACAAGATTTTTGTAAATTGTTTAAAACTGCAAATTGTTTAAAACTGCACACAAGTGTTTGTGTGTGTTTAATGTTTATTTTTAATTTTACATACATTTATTTAAATTTCTACAATAGAAAATAGCTATATTACTTATAATACATCATTTTTAACAACACACACATACACACACACACACACACACACACACACACAAATGCAGTTAAATCTTATTTTACTGCAAGAATATCATAATCACACTCTTCTCTTTTCCTATCTGTATGTCTGACATTAGTAGTGTACGTGTTGAGACAAGGTGGAGCTGCTTTAATTATTTACCAACAGGAGTCCATGACAGAGGTGTCAGCCAATGAGAGGTCAAAGCCGAGAGATCAGCCAATAGGAAAATATCACGCATATCATCAATACTGCACTGCCTCATTAGAAATGTGGACAGAGCGAAATTCATGTCTCCATCTATTCTCTCTCATAACAGGCGGCGAGTCATGCTGCAGATACAAGAGCTTGTGCAACAGATGGTCTGGGTCCAGACAGGACAATGGGATGCTGGGTTATGGGACGTGGGGGAGGGGTCAGGCTCAAATGTATTAAATGACATGCTTAGGTCTTCCTTTAAGGCTCAAGCGAGGACAGAGGAGATGAAAGGCAAAAACAGGGCGGAGAGTCCTATTAATTAGCTACAAGCTTCTACTGATCAAATTGCTAATTATATTGCAACCACAAAACACAGAGGAACAAGTCACTTGTGAGCAGAGGTTGGTTGTATACACCGTGTAGCCTAGCTGATGCATTAAAAGTAGTTCTCACTATACAGTAAACAAGGTATGAGTGATCCAAGCGATTATTTCAATCTACATTATGCAAGGATTGTGTAACCAGACTAAAGCTCAAACACATTTCCAGGAGCGGTTTGATTGTATGCTGTATGTTTCTCACTACATTAAATAAATATATAAAACCAGCTTGAGTTCTCTGCAGCATGAAAGAAAGACGGCCACGTCAAGTCTGGGCGTCGCTTTTTCCCTTCACAGAATAATTCAGCGCTTGTGTATGTGTGTGAGCGAGTGAACGCAAAAGAAAGGGCTAGAATACAAGAGGAGTGAGTGAGAGCTTCATTCTTCTAAAATTGCTTTATATGTATTGTAATTTAAAAAGCAAAAATGGCTTAAGAGCCATAAAAATGTCTAGGAAGTATTTTGGCAAGTGAATGACTATAATTTTACTGCACTGTGTTTTCACATGCAGACATGCTGAATGCGAATATATTTACTGAATCCGTTTGACAAATACATGCACTGATAAACTACAACCTTAAATACACCGTAAGTCCCAAAGAATTTATATGTGACCCTTACCAGGATCATACCTGCAGACCCTTAAAACCAACAGGCATGTGATTTATCAGAGTCATTTCACAAACACAAAAGCGGCAAATCTGGGATCGGTATATCAAAGATATCACATGCTGTAAGAGGGTGGTCTTAAAAACACAGAGATGCAGGCCAATGATCTGCAGTCAGTCAGCCATATATCAACAGGTCCCCAACAGGGTGTAATGAGCGAGCATCAATCCTGCCCTGCCTCAAATTGATGAGGTCTGTCAGAGAAAGGCAGTGTATATTCTCCATTTTATGGTGAGGCTAAATCAAGATGAAGAATACAAGGGACAGTCAGTCACCTGCTCTAAGCCCGTGTAATGAACAAGAGATCATGTGAGCACGGACTAAAAGATGTGTTCCGCCTAATCTGAGACAATTAGCTGAAAGGCTGGAGAAATTATAAGAATAACACTGATATTCAGCTTTAATTTTCATTTAATGAGGAAAAACCAGTGAATAAAAGAATGGAGAGATGGAGAAAGGCTTTTACATTTTTGGGAAATTGAAAAAAATACGTCCTTAAATCAGTGTGTAGAAAACCCGCTCAACACAAGACGAAATGCAAGCAGTCTGCATTTTTCGGAGTGTGCCTCTAAAGTACTAAAAAAAATCACAATTATTCACAGATTTGAAGTGATGAAATGGGACTCTTATATACTTCTATAAGACAGTATGCTTTTAGTTCCTTCTTAAGGAATGAAAACAAAAAACATGTAACGATTATGTTACGTTTTCCATTTAAAGCGATAGTACACCCAAAAATGACAGTTCTGTCATTAATTACTCACCCTCATGTCGTTTCAAACCCATATGACCTTTGTTCATCTACAGAACACAAATGAAGACATTTTCGATGAAATCTGAGAGCTTCTGACCCCGCAGAGACAGCAACACACCTGACACGTTAAAGGCCTAGAAAGGTAGCAAGGCAATATCAGTGCTTCAACCTCATTCAAATAAAACTATGAGAATACTTCTTCTTGTGTACAAAGAAAACAAAAATTACATGCATTGTAGTACTTTCCTGTGTCGAAGACTGACATGGAAAAGAAGAATAGAATAGTCTTTGTTTTTATTTTCTTTGTGCACAAAAAGTATTCCCATGGCTTCATAAAATTAGGGTTATACCACATGTCACATGGGCTATTATAACAATGTCCTTACTACCTTTCTGGCCTTGAATGTGGTACAGTAATTATATTGCTGTCCATGCAGTGTCAGAAAGCTTAGAAATCTTAGTTTGTGTTCTGAAGATGAACAAAGATCTTACGGGTTCAATCAATGTCTAATGCCTAATGGATAGGGAGTTGGGCTTGTAACCCAAAGGTAGCGGGTTCGAGTCCCAGGTCCGGCAGGGATTGTGGGTGCTGGTTAGTGAATAACCAGCACTCTCTCGACCTTCAATACCGCGACTGAGGTGAGACCCTTGAGCAAGGCACTGTTCCCCCAACTGCTCCCGGGGCGCCGCAGCACTGGCTACCCACTGTGTTCACGGTGTGTGTGCACGTGGTTGATCACTTCTCAATGCTGTGTGTGTGCATGTTGGATGGGTTAAATGCAGAGCACAAATTCCAAGTCACTTCACTTTCACTTTCACTATATTTGGACACTTTAGCCATAAATTTGTGATAAATGTATTTGAATTATATAACAAAATACTAAAACAAGTATAAAGAACTATTGCACAAGTAGCATACCTTTCAGTTAAGACATTCCACAAAAAAGTTTGTTAGGTTTAAATATACAATGCAATAGACGTATTGTCTACCTGGTCTCATTTCATAAACGTACCTTGGTGCACTTTTTAGTGAGACATGAAATATGTACCAACAAAGTACAAGTAAAACTCATGACACATTCTATTCCTTTTCACACAAAAGTGTAACTTTCACTTCAGAACATCAGGTTTTGACTTCAAAACAATATGTTAGGATATTTGGAAACTGGTGCATTTGTATGTTAACGTCACGCATACCCAGCTTCATATCTATGGCTTTTCATTGACAGTAGGTTTGTTCGGTAGCTCAACGAGTACGGAGACATCCTTGAGAGGTGAGGAGCTCCTGTTCGAAACCTGTGTAATTACGGGTCTTCAAAACTATGTAAAAGGAAGTTTAAATGTCATGGTTGCATAAACAAATGCATTTTATATCAGTTTTGCATTTGTTAACACTATTGGGTAGGTTTAGGGTTGGATCTGATGTAGGGCATATTTCTAACATGCCAGAACATTAACTTTTAGCAACAGTCCATGGATATTTTCAATTCTGAACTGCCGCAATACATACCTATATATCGTAATAAAACCTGCCTGGGTTCATGTATTGAACCTGTGTTTAAGCGCCACTCATTGGACATTTCTTTTTGAAACTGCTGTAAAATGTGCAGTAAGGCACTTAAAAACGGTGTTCCACAAAAAGTGCACAGAGGTACATATTTTTATGAGACCAGGTTGCATATATTTGAAAAATCTTGTTCATTCTGTATATTAATATGATAGACTACATTACTGGTTATTCTGTTATACTGCAAGAAAATCGGTTCAAAATACTTTTAAAAGTGTCTCAGAAAAGCAAAGTTATTTCTGAGAAAAGCTCTATCATCATTTGACTGCAGATGAATCTTGGTGTGACATTTTGTATCTAATGCAATGAAATTCACACATTTGTAAACGGATAGGCTAGTTCACAAAAACTTCCACTGTAGGGTCAAAAATAATGGATGTCGATAGCAACTAAACTGTTTTGTAACTGACATTCTTCAAATATCTACTATTGTTCTTCAATGGAAGAAACTCATAAAGGTTTGGAAAGACTTCAAGGTGAGTAAATGATTACAGAACGTTTATTTTTGAGTGGACTATTCTTTTAAGTGTTAATTAAGTTCACGTAGTGTCACTAAAAGTATGTAAACACCATGTGACATCGGATTCAAACACAGCATTATGCAACAATGTGATTTATGCACTAAATCCACTATGCACGTTAAAAAATTTTGATAGATGCCACTGCTGCCTTCTCACAGACATCCACCCTCCATTTTTCGCCTTTCATTTGCATAACACTTAGTATTTCTCAACTTTTTGATTTTGTCATGGCATGTACTGCTCTGCTGTCAATATCTCAATGCCCTGAACGAACTTGGTGCTCAGCTTCCATGAATGAATGGAAAATGCTCACTCAGCTCTGCACAAGTGGACACGTACGGTTAGAGGCATCGGTCTAGTGATGAATCTTCCAGCCTGGCTCTAACTGAGATTGCAAAGCAGCATTTGACTGTTAGCTGATAAACAATTCCGTCTTAATAATCTCTCAGTGTCAAGACAAAGGCAAGAGGCAAGCTCCTCAAAGCTTTAGCCACGGTCGCCCTGGCAGTCTCAGCAGTAAAATTCAATCAACTCGACTTAACAGGTGCGCTTATATTAGGTCACCCTTGAAACAGGAGATGAGAAAAGATCATTGATCATATGGGCTATCATGGCAGTCCTGTGAACAAACACTGAAGGCCATGCGGATAGACCAACCAATCATGAGATGCCAAAGGGCATCACAAGCATTCAATATAGCCTATAAAGATGATGCAGACAGGTCACCTACAGCATGTACAATCCATCCTCATCACTGAGTCTGAAGGCCCACAGAGAGAAATGGAGACCGCTGGTCAGGCAAGCAACTAGACAAGAAAAGCTTAGAAGACACAGGCAGAGAAATAATGATGTCAGTTCAACTCAACCTCCTGCAAGAGTGTGTCAAAACATTGTGTACAGAAACAAACCTCCTTAACACAACATGATACAGCAAAAAAAAAAAAAATTCTAACCAGCCACTGGCTTTGGGCTGGATATCTCAACCCACTTTGCTTAAAATTTACCTCCATTAGTTCAGTTGCTGCATCCAAAATGTCTCTGATACATAGTATGCAGGGGTGTGCAATATATCGTCTGCGATTAAATTAAAATTGTTGTTTTAGAATCGTACGATTTGACATTAGTGAGTATTTTGCAAAAAAAAAACTAACTTCAAAACACCTCTAAGAATGCTTGCATACATTACATGAAATCTAGACTAGTTAGTGCGCATTTACAGTGTGTTCTTTCACTACAGTCTAATGAAATGCCTTTAAACTGATCACAAATTCGTTATTTTGCCTAGTTAATACATTTTTGACCGTTTCAGAGACCATGCTAACAAATGGGATATTGATTTTTTTTACAACAGTTCAATAAACAAGAAGTTAGATGAAGTTAGAAGTTAACCCTATTTCCTGTTTTTGCACTACTTCGACAACAAAAAATTATTCCAAACACAACCACAGCATTATTTTGCGCTTCTGAGCAACAAGACAACGTTTCGTTCCTGAATGAATCATCTGTTCGAATGATTTGGTTCAATCGTAATTACTCACTTATTTACAGGGTCTTGCCTTAAGGTACGAGCACAACAACGCACTCTTTCTCATATCGCACACCCATGAATATATATATACACACTTTTAAGGGAGTAAAGGGAGATTTCACGGCCATGCAATACTAGAACCATTTTGCAACAGTTCTTACTGTATCAATGAGATTTTGTGAGATATTAAGTTTCCATGGTGTTTTATGGAACTACTGATGCCAATAAAAAAAAACTTTATTTTTAAGACAGTGTGGGCAAAAAATAAACGATAGGCCTATGTGAAAGAGTAGCATGCTCAAAAAGGTTAGTATGAACTTCACAAGCAAAAAGTAGGTAAAACGTAACCAGATGACTAACTCGTTCTGGTGAGGTTCTTAAGTGTGCATTTAATGGAAACTTCACTGTCCCATGATGCCACAGGAGAGGATTTATGAATGGCATACCAACTGGATGATGATGGTGAATGTTGCATGTTTGGACTACATTCATTCATATAAAGACCCTTTTTATTGGTCGCAAAGCAATTACTTATTCAAAAGAAGCAACCACTAAAGAGAGTATGCAATTTCCGACACAGATACTGTTACGTTTACCATGTGTAGAATTGTAGCTGCATGGCAATGTGTGAAATTGTCACAAGTTCTACAACAAAATGTGTTTTATATTGGTGTTTATGTCTGAAAACACCAACATAATCCAAGAAAGAGAAAGAAAAAGCCAAACGGATAACGTTCAGGGTTCATTTGCACATCACAAAGGTCAACAGAGCCCAGAGGAAATCCTCAGTGCAACTAAAATAGATGTTCTTCCTTCTGCTAGAAAAACGAGAGATAACTCTGCCTGCTAGCATTCAGTGAGCATATGAAGGCACCGATCAAAATACACTGTGCTGAAATTATCTGCACCTAGCAAAACCACTGTCTGCCTCTCTCCATTCTGGCTGTTCAGACAGTTATTGTGTCTTTACCCAGCTATGTCTGCATTACATGAGAACAAGAGCATCAAGACAAGCGGAAGGTCATGTTCAGCCTGGGGGAGAGGCTCGTCCATTTACTCATGCAGATCAATATGATTAACTGGGAGGAAGAAGCCTCCTCCCTCTGCCAGCTTCTGTTTAAGAAAGGCAGCATGGCAGGAATTTATACCCTGCTGCTCAATTGTGCCAGTTTTCCCCCAGTGAAGGAGGGAAACAATAATACAGAAAGGCGGCAAACTGTTCTTGTTAATTTTCTCTTGGCACACAACTCTACAGAGATTCCCAAACACGGGACATGAGAGAGTCAAACAAGCAGTATCAGTGGAGTGGAGCTTCTAGCTATGTGCCAGAATATGTTCGGGATGCGCCTTATCTTCACTTTCAGATGCTTTCATGTTTTGTAATGTTGTTAAAAATATGATCACTGTAAAATTATAAAATTCAGGCCTCGTTTGAGAATCACCAGATTGCCACGCTGGTGGAAGCCTTCGGAGAAAGTCTAAGCACTTTTTGAAGATGCCTCAAAGTGCACTTAAGGAATTTCAATATGCTTTTTTAGTGCATTAAAGCTTCTTGCTTATTATTTTTGGCAATGTTTAGATTTCTAGTAGAAACTAATGGGTACTTCAGAGAACTGCCCTTTTAGAAAAGGCATTTCTCCTAAGAGGTCCATCGTTGTGTCCGTGCTGTGGCATGTGAAGATCGGTGGTCTTGTCATACAACTGACAAACCATACTATACTTGCGAAACAATAAAGACATTTGAATAGAATGCAATCTACAACAAATAGCAGGTTTCAGCACCATGGAGAGCGTACACCGTCTAAATAACGGTGCATGTGTGGCCCAAAAATGTGCAGGTACTTTAAAGGGACACTTTCAGCTGCTGTCTTGCATTAATAATCCATCACGAAAGAAGTAGTGCAGTCTGTTCTCTGTGTTCAAATGACTGGCCAGAATCAGGTGATCTAAACATGCCTACAAAATCTGCAGGTGCAATCTGTGGGTGAAGTAATATTTAGTTTTCCAAAGAAGGAAGGACAGAAAAAAATCGGTTCCCATATCAAGAACAGCATGTGTAAATAAATCAGTCAAAAAATAAATACATTGTTTGAATGATCACATATATAAGATATATTATTTACACAATTAACGATAAAAATATGTATACAAATTATTTTAAAGAAAAAAAAAACGTACCTTAACTGCCTCTGCGTGCGTGACCCGGTCAAACACTTTGTCATTAACTTTCATTATCTGATCTCCAATTCTCAAACCCTCCTTTTCAGCCAGTGATCCCGGTTCTACCAGTGACACATAGATCCCAACTCCATGCTCGGATCCTCCGCGGATGCTAAATCCCAAGCCCTCGTTGCTTTTGTGACGCTTGAGGGTCACCTTTCGGATCTCTCCTGGGGGCTCCGGTAAGAAATTTTTTCCCAGTAAAGGAATAAGAGTCGCTGTCCCATCGCTGCTGGTGCTGATAGTGTCAGGGGACCCGCGCAGAGTGGCTTGAGACGCGGAAGGCGGCGAGAAGTGAGCCCCGTGTGTTGGACTCGAATTAGCAGCCTCGTGGGAACTGTCTGGGTCACCATTGCGCGCAAGAACATCAGATTTCAAATAGAGCCCTTCTGATGTGTATTGATCGAACAGAAGCTGGTCCGAGCGCGGGATGACCAGCCGCAGCATGGGCAGAAGCTGACGCTTGCTCGGGACGTTCAGTATGACTTTAAGCGTCTGGACCAGATCGTAAACATTGCGCTTGGAGTGGTACACGTTGAGGCAGTGGATGAACTGCTCTCTCTCGAGATCGCTGAGCAGCAGGTTGAGCGCGTTGTGAAGCTTCTTCACGTTGGCGGAAAGGGTACGCGCGCTAGACGCCACAGAGTTGCCCGAGGAAGAGTTGAGCGACAGGCGCTCCAGGTCTGTGCTCATCCTCGCGCCCTTTGCCTGGATCACAGAGCCACGCGGAAGCGGAGGGGTCCGGCGAGCATTGCAGTAGCACCGGAACCGAGTCTACAGGAGTCTGCGGAGTGGCGCATGGCACTGCGATGCCTTGATGTTCACTGTCATAATTAATAACACACCAAACGGGTCACAGAGGACCTACAAAACCAAACACATACATCTAATTAGGAAAGTATTCTAAAGCAAAAAATAATAAATAGGCTAAATAAAAAGTTTGGAATTAAAATAAACACTTCAAGCACGCTGTAAAAAAGTAGGCTTAATCATTTTAATGTCTAGTTACAATCTAGTTGCATTAAGTTTGCTTTAATTTATACAAGGCAATTTTATTTCAGGAAACATTATGTTTTTAAAAAACATACATTTTGAGAATTCCATGAGTAAACCATGGCATTTAGTTGCCATTTAGTTTTATGTCAGTAGCAATATTTTACATTTAAATGCATTAATTTGCCACTGTTATGAAACAATATTATTATTATTTTCAATCATTCATTCATTTATTTTACTAAAATCAACATTCAGTGTTACCAGATATATAATAATTAATTGGCTATATTGAAAGTTTAGTGACAAAAAGATGGAACTGCGAAAGATTTGGATATAAGGTTTGAATATTAACACTACATAATTCAATGGCATATGAACTGAATAATACAGTCATCAAAATTCAGTCATCAGCATTTTAAATGAATAAAAATATGTGGAATTTAGCTGGAAAACCGACAACTGTGATAGCCAAAACTTTAACAAATAACCTAAAAAACGTAAATAAAAAGCCCTATATTATACAGGAATGTGCACCTTCCAAATAACACCGACAGAAAGCAGCGCGCTCCAGTGCGTCTTGCGCTCGCGAAAAAGGGTCAAGTGGCCAGCGCGTCTTCTCCAATATCTCTGTCGTCAACAATGAATCCCTTACGGGGGAGTTCAGGATCTTTGCCCAGAAATCCAAAGCTTTACAACCACCATAATCACATGAATGCGTTCCCGTTGATTAATTTTAAAAGTAGAGCACCGGGTTCAGCGTTCGGTTCTAATCCACTCGTCCAGTATTTGGAGGATATGGCACTCAAACTGAAACGCAAAGTTGTTATCCTTTGGGACGCTCAAATCAGAAAGTTGAAACGCGCATGAGTCCTTTGGAAAGTGCGCCAGGTGTATTCCACAAACAAAAAATCAAACAGGTTGGAAAGTTATTCCTTCAGTAAGAGCGCAAAGAACCAAAGTCAACCGGCACGGAGATCGACTGTCTTCGTCGTCTAGCCTTCAGCTGTCGGAGCAAGGGGATAGACTGAACTGGCTTGCTCCAACGCGTCCCTGCACAGGAAATGACGCAGCTTACGTAGAGCGCGTAAGTTGCTTAGTAACCAACAACACATGGGTGAGGAGGGTGCGCGCAGGACTTGCAAATGGCCATCTGCTTATTTTAAGAGCTGTGTAATTTAGTCTCACTGAAATACTGTTAGCCATTGTTTTGTTTTTTTAATTAATATTGAATTCGTTTTTAGGGTTGTATTTTCCGTCTTCATTTGAATTTAAATAATTTACATATTTACATATTACATAGCAAACTATCATGAATCAGCATCAACACATAACTCAAATTTTACTTAATAGCATTGCTTATGCAATTTCATTAGAAATACAACATTTTTCCTTCATTCTTAATCTAAATAACAACAATCTGATTCCACATTTGCTTTTATAGTGAGTTGGTGCTGCAATTGAAAAAAATAAAAAATAAAAAACAAGAAAAAATTACATTTTGGGTTAAAATAGAAACACATAACCTACTAGTAAATTTAAAAAAAAACAAGTTAATACTCTAAAGTGAATATCCCTCAAGGGTTTAGGATGTATCCTTCAATCATTTTTTACCTCTCTATAAACATTTACAGCTCTGACCACATTAGCACGGTTCACATTACAGGAGTACATGATGGAGAGCCTTTAAATCAAAATCCTTTACAGCATTTCAGAACTGATCCCATAAAGCAGAACACTAAAATCCTGCCACAAATCTGAGTCAGCATTCACACATCCAAAGCCAAATGGGTTTCTGGATGACACAAGCACAGGTGTCGATGGTGACGCGCGTCAAGAAATGACATCTGGATATACCTTTTCAGAATCTCAACCCAGCTGAGCTTTGACCATGTGATTCCCACAGAAAGGCACTAATCAGACGTTCCTAGTCCACCTGTATCAGATAATGAGGTGTCTAGTCATTTTCTCAGAGCTTAGCAACACACGCAGGTCAGGGAGGGAGGGACCGAGTGACAGTGAGTGATTGATGGGCGTAATTAATGCAGTTACCGAGTATGAGCGTCAAGGTGGCAAGGTAAACACGATTATTCTGCCGTGCCTCCGATCTGGACATAGACAGAGTAACAATGAGCTAAATTCCAGCTTGGTAGGCACCGGAAGAAAGATCTAATTAACTCTCCCTATCCCCCTGCCTGCATCAGCACTGCTAATGACTTTGGCTATCTATTTGATTTTCAATTTATAGTGCAGACCGCAGCACCTTATTGCACATGCCAAAGCTGAAAAATGTCTTGAGGAATAAAGCACCGTACGATAACACTTCAGTCAGTTTGACAGGGAACTACTAAGGGGCGTGTGCACATACGAAAATGCACGGGTGATGCTTTGAATTTGTTTATGCACACAGTTGAACCGGAGAGTTTTATCTTCGCACCGGCTGACTGTATTAATCTCTGTTTTGAGAAAAAGCTGCTAAGTACGTTATGTAATAGGCTTAGGAAAGAGTGACTCAGAGCAACCTGGAGGTATCTCTGGAGAGCGTGAATGGATTCAGCCTTTCAACAGCTCTGACACAGACCCTATTCAAGACCCCAGAGAGTCCGATTTTGTGTGTTCATACGTAATAAACAGCTGCATCTTTCAGGAAGCTCTTGATCGAGTGGATAAAGAGAATTACGATTCCTTTAAATTCAGCTTTAAAGCAATAGTTCGACTCCAGCCCATCAACATCTTGTGAAGCATAAAGCAGTAAGAATTCCATAAAGGTGTTCTAATTTTAAACCATAATTCTGTCATCATATATCATTAAATCATAATTCTGGCCAAAATATAAGAGTCTATAATCCATAAGGGAAAAAGGTCCACTGATGCATTGGTTTTAAACAGTGCTTGATGTCTGCATATCTCTGTCTTGATATAAAATATATGACTTTTTCAATCGAGGAGGCAGGACGTTTTGGAAATGGTTTGAAGTTTTGATAGAATGGAGTCATGTTTGGACTCTTAATCTGACAGCACCCATTCACTGCAGTGGATCCATTGGTGAGCAAGTGTTGCAATGCACTTGAATGCTTTAATAATAAATCCTTTAATTCACTAGCTATTTCCACAAAACTTAAGTTACACAGTTGACCACCCTTCAATAGATCCATAGGTACTGTTGCATCAGCCCCTGCTGGTAAATGTAGGAACTACACACTCTTCTAAGAAAAATGCAAAAACAAAAAAAATACCAGAATACAAAGTGTTAATGGTAGGTCTAAAAATACTGAAGTGTTTGTGATAAGTGGGCTGTAAATATGCATCTGTGAGATTGAAGGATATGAGGCTTCTCAAAATGGATCTCATTTGTCTGCCGGACACTCGCTTGTTCAAGCGGTTCAGGTAATGTCATTGAATTACAAGGGCAATTTGCCTCCACTGCCAGATCTTGGAAACCGGTGGGGTCAGAGAAGGAACGTGAAAGTCCCTGCTTTTATTGCTGATGTAAATTAGCCCACATTCCTTGGCCATACAGAGAGATGGATGGGTTCAATAAACTGATCTGTTTCTTTGGAATGGGCACTGTCTCTTATTTTCAACCTTAATATATTTGTCCTCCAGGCAGTTTAGGATAAACAAGGTGCTTTTGGATATACAGTGTTAAAAGTCAATATCCTAATATACTGCACCACTTGGTGTGGTACAGTTCAATGAATCTGAGAAGTGTATGTTGTCTAGTGTAAAACTTTTTAGAGCACAATTGAATATATTTTGCAGTGTAAGAACAAATAAAGCATAAATACTATTTTTAGTCAGCATATTTGTATAGTATTAATATCTAAACATCCTTAAAGAAATGCATAACTAATTCTAATGATAGATAGATAGATAGATAGTTCCCAGCTGCTAGTGCCATGTTATATGTTGCACCGCTATTACATGATATTTCATTGACATCCTTACATACAATGTCTTCATTCATCCATTTTCCTGCCATGGCCTGACATGAAGCCTCGTGAAAATATTCAGTCCATAAAACACAGAGGTCTGTTGTTGACCTGGAACGGCATAAAAAAACAAAGACAAAACAGCATTACTCCCATGTAATATTATGAATGCTCCTCTATATTTTCAAAGGAAGAAAAAAAACGCTTTTCATATCATCCCATCTTGAAGTGAATGCTTGCAGCAAAGCAATTTCACATTATGGCTTGTATATAGCCCGCCAGGAAGTTTCTTCATTTGTATTGATCTAACAGTTTGTGGTAACAAATACCATTAAAGTTATAATGACAAGAATTGATTGCTTGTGCGGTGTCTTCACTTTTGTTCAGAAAACGTGTAATCAGCTTCCTTTAATGGCTTTAAACCACCACCATACTGTGGGACATAAACATTCTCACTTTGTAATACAAATTATCAGCATCACAAAAATGGCAGCCCTCCAACACCGTGTCCTCGGAGGAGGGTTATGCGGGGACTCTGCATGTCTAATTCTCAGCAGAGATAGCAATTTGCAGCAAAAACAGCCAAATGGCCGAAGATGACTTTTCCAACCTCCTTAACAGCTATCCAGTGACCACTTTTCTCCCGCACACCCTTGACCTTTATTGGTTTGCCACATTCTGACTGTCTGTACAATTTCTGTCCTTATTAAACTGAGTGACATGTCTCCCAAGGTGTTTTAAGGCTTTTAAACAAGTTACAGTAGGGGAATCTCAACCAGCTCCCAAAAAATATGTTCTAAGAAAGTTCACAAGTTCAGAATCAAGAGACAATTGCTCCTGTATGCATCAGACAATCGATTTTTCTCCCATCCTTAAAAATTCAGATACGCCACAGAAATGGCCAAAAACAATAGAAACGTATGAAAATGGAATCCGTCTGTATTGTTAAAACTCACTTTGTGAGTACAGGTTAAGAGGTAGCACATACTCAGCCATTTCCCCGTCTCTGTTTCCCAGCATGTATCATATGGAAATGGCAGCGAGGCCCAGAACCTTTGAGTTCTTCAGTATGGGCTCCATTAGCGTGGGTTGGACTTTCAGGCATATACATATGTTAAGAGCCTGTGAGATTATTACTACATGCAGAGTGTTATTCACATCTGCAGGGCTGCTCTCTAGACGTAGAAACCTTACCGTCCCAGCCATGCCTCTCAGACAAATAGCTTTCGGCTACTCAACCTCTTCCTTTAGGATTTCAAGTGACCTTTGCTTTGCTCCCTTTTAAAAAGCAGTCACTGAAATAGCAAACAGACAAGATGCTTCATTTGGAACTTGCCTCATGGCATGAAATTAATAGGGACAAGGAAACGACTTGTTGGAATGCACTCACAGCACTTATTAAAGCTTTTGTTATGCACAAGGCAACAATTAATGAGTCCCATGTGAAATTAGCTCACTTTGCAATCAGGAGAGCATGCTCTTGAAGCTCCATGTGCACCTTTAGCAAAGGAATACTCAGTCCGCGGAGGTATGAGTCAAAGGCCCCTGAAAAATAATGGAATGTGTGTGAAGATGGCACCCATGGGAATTATCAAAGGGGTGTAATACAATTTTTTGCATCATGAAAATGTGCTTTGAACATATTATCATGATTGTTAGGCTCTACTTACGGGGTATACAAAATTAACAAAGCAATAGCAATTATTTTTATCAATCTGTCTGTTAATTTGCAGTACCTTTGTAAGAATAAACTTAAATTACTGCAGTGCCTCTTCTACCGTATGACTCTGTTTAGACTCTGTTCGATTATTTTTTTACTGGTTTTAACCCATCTGGGTAATCGCTTCACTTGTATTTAGGCTATGAAAGAAGTCGCCAAATGACTTCATAGAAGTGGTGAACACTATAGCACTATGGCCACCAATCACAAACTACCTTCATACGTTTTTTGACTATTTTTGTGTCTATGTCAGATAAACACTGCGAAATTTTCAGCAATAACAGTTTACGATCGACACGTGATGTACTTGTCCAATCAAAGTCTATTTGATCTCCCAATCAATCAATCAATATAGGAACATGAACAAAAAGGAATAAATGGACTATAAAATAATCAAACAATTTGAATTTACTTTTAATTACTTGTCACATTATTTATTTATTTACATTCATAAACTACCGCATAATAGTGGATTAATTAGCAAATTAAGCCGTATTTTTACAGTCCATTAAAATTAATTAATCAGATATCCAAGGCATTTAGATGGCTCTGCATGATTAGTTCAATTCGTTCCCAATATTGCCAAGTGTTGGGAAATATTATTATGGGTTGTTAATCATCAAGCCTATTTTAAGCAATAATCTGAGATCACCTGAGTGTGAGAATACAGCATATTTTGACAAGTAAGGAAGCTTGATCAATAACATTAATTTACACATCAACCTCTCCAGAAAATTCTGTCCCTGCTCCACACAGACAGAGCGTGACGCAATTTTGCACACACGTTGAAGGCAAAATTCGTAATATAGCCTATGGAGCACAACAAATTTCAAATATCTTTCACAGCGCAAACTTTTAAATCACCTGCTGAATATATGAAGTCCAAAGGCTTTTTTTTTTTGAACAGGAAGACAGTGTTATAGCCAAAACAATGTGCACCAGGCATACTGATGCTGTTCTTGGAATTGTCTGAGCCGCTCTAATCTGATGGTGAACTTCCCTTTTATTATGGATGTCATTCCACATCACCTGTCTTTGTCTTATGGGTCTAGCTGGAGCTCTTTCAAAGAACGAATGGCGTGGGCGCACCACGCACGCACCTGTCAGCTCATTTTAGCGCGCGCTCCCAGCTCAGCTCAGAACGGCTGTGTGTTTATCCTTAGCTTATAATCGTCAGTCCGACAGGCCGTCCCTGTGGAGCTGCTGTCAGACCACTGGGGACCGTGTGTGACGCATTTAGCCCACGCTCCAAAGGCCCTCTTCAGACAAAACCGGTACCTGCACCAGGAGGAGGAAGTCGGTGCTTCACTGCATGAGTTAACTGATCTTTAGAGTCATTTCCACCTCCTTATATGGGAGTTGAGAACATCGCCCTCCGTCTTGCTGTCAGTCTCCGATTCTCTGTCCTTCTTTTCATTCACCTTGAAGTCTGAAAACACCTCCTCCGCTCTCTGTCTGGAAGATTCCCATTTCAATATCCGAAAACCTTTTAGTCAGACGTTACGAGTGCTAGTTGCCCATTAACGCTCACTCCCAGAAGGACACCAAAATTCATCATCTTTATCCTTCAGTTAATCGTTCCTGACAATTTACTGGAGTGGAAACCTAATTAATGCACATACTTCTGAACTCACAATAAAGGTGGATTTTGAGTTTTGCGGAGCAGAGATGTGAAGTGGGTTTGAAATCTAGGAAACTTAAAGGGATAGTTACCGTCAGCTTTGGTTACACCAACATCTTATTTTGTGCTCAGCAGAAAAAAAGGAATCTCTTACGGCTCTTTCTTTCTCACCTCAACAGTGAGACTGTCAAAGAGAACAATGTAAATACGCTGTAAAGTTTACTTCCACGCTACCGATCAATCTACTCCTCCCCTGACGTTTAAAAAGGATCCTTCAGAGTTCAGCTCTTTTAGCCCAGGGCTTTCAGACAGTTTGCAAGCTTTCACTATACGTGTCTCTCGTTTCACCCTCAGCTCCACATGGATTTCCCAAAACCCAAGCCAGCTGGAATACTGGCGTAATTTAGTTTTCCTCCTAACCGCGCTCTAGGGTTTACCTAACTCTCTCTCTTCACACCCAAACAGCTGTAAACCTCTGGCTAACATGAGCATTTATCACTTTAATGAGGACATTTAGCTGTCGTTATTAAGGGACAGACCATTAGGATGCCAAATAATTCCCTTTCCTGGTAAAGTGCCTGTGTTCCACTCAGATGAAGGTAACCCAGAGCGCAACATTCATATCTATCTATCCATCCATCCATCCATGTATATATCATTAAACGTATACAATAACCTGACTATGGAACTACTGTACTTGGGTTATCATGCTTTAGTTTCATGTTTGTGATTGCTAATGTCACGTTCACCTCGACATAAAAACAGCTTGGGACTCTTTCTTTTGAAAGGCAACAACTTTATACACGGTGCCCTTTCAGATTTAAAACATTGCAGGATGTATTTATTTACTTAGAGCTGTGTTGCACACTGCATGAAAGGTTATTTTCAAAAATTTATAATAAGGCCACTTGTAAAAAATATACAATACACACGGAAATACACAAATCGGGTACAGCTTACAAGCAAAAACTGTCCAAAACGGAGCTATTTCTGTAAAAAAACATATTATGAAGTTGACACGACAAAGCAAACAAACACATGACACGTCAACCACATTAGGAAAAAAAAAAATGAAATTCATAAAAATAAAACAACTACATCCAATTAACGCTCCATCATTCACTTAATTTATATGGCTGAACTTACAAGACAAATGTCATCTTTTAATTTGGTGCCCTTTTCTCAGTGGAACCAACAGAGGCCATGGTGTTTGAAGA
This sequence comes from Enteromius paludinosus, assembly GCA_032361165.1. Classification (NCBI taxonomy): domain Eukaryota; kingdom Metazoa; phylum Chordata; class Actinopteri; order Cypriniformes; family Cyprinidae; genus Enteromius; species Enteromius paludinosus. The sequence continues at coordinate 5,427,807 of JAUMHQ010000085.1, forward strand.
GGCAGGAACATTCCTGATGAGAAGGGAAGCAATTATACAGCAGTTTCTCAACACTGGAGATGTAACGGCCGTGGGCCTGTCACACTTCCCCATCATGCAGAAAATTGGCCATGCTCAAGCTGTGAACTCTGGGAACAAATTTAAGCAAATCAGGCGAGTATTCCTCAGCTGGACCAACTAATTTACAGCCAAACAAGTGGATAGGTTTGAGTGGGATTGGCAAAAAAAAAAGTCTTTTAAAGGACGTTTTTAGAAAACAAGACTTTGTGTGTGTGCTGAAGCTGTCAGATGATAGAAATTTGTGATGTAAAGTAGTTCTGGGCAGCAGTTCTCTATCATAAATGCATGAGCGAACATGACATTGACATTCTGGAGACAGGTCAGAGGAGTCCGAGAAAGTGCATGACTGAAAACCCTAATACAAGTCAGCAACAGAAAATGTTCACAGCGGAAATTGGAAATTCTCACAGTGCTGTTTCTGCCCTGGTTGCGATGGGCATCCAAGTGGGATCAGAGATAACGTGTGCATGGCTGAGCTACGGATCTGAGCAGATGTCAGGAGCTGTATTGCTTGCACTGATTTGAAGTTTGTCAGCGGAAACATCGCTTGCATTCATTAAAAAAAAAAAAAAAAACTCGGACAACTCCTGCTTGTCGGTTTTATTTTTGTTATATGCTGTTAACATAGGAATATGTACAAGACGATATACAAAAAAGTTGGACTTCAACTCTAGTGCAAATACAACAACAAAAAACAAATGTGCTTCTAAAACCAAGACAACTTACTTCGACAGAAGTTTCATTTTGTTTTCCAGTAATAAAACAAATATCTAAACATCCTTAAAACAAGAACTTACTCGAGAAGCAAAATTGCTGTTTAATGCTATTAGCATATTACAATGTTGTTTTACAAGAATATGACTTTAAGCTAAGCAGTATTGCTTTTCAATTAATATGCATCTTGTTTTAAGGATACCGTTACAGGAACACAAGCCAAAATGCCGATGAAGAAAATTTTTCAAATAGTATTTACAAGGCCAATGCTCGCGATATTCAACATCCACTTCTAGAGGACTCTTTTGGCAGGATAGCATTTTTATTTGTCATGGATTTTAAATCATGAATATGTAACATTATGCATGAAAAAGTATGCATAACCACAACAAAAAGAGCTCCCTTTTGTTACGAAATTGTAGAAATGTACATTGTATAATATGAATTCTCAAAGGTGGCACATTTAAATGGCATTTGATAAACTGTTGACTTTTCATTTCGGTACAGAAAAATATGTTGTGAAATAAAACGTAAATGAATGAAATAAAACAAAAACGAATAATTAAGGCAAGTAAAACCCAAAAGAGGGAACAGCTATAAAAAGAATAGTTCACCCAAAAATGAAAAACCCCATAAAATGTACCCTCAGGCCATTCAAGATGTAGAGTTTGTGTCTTCAACAGAACAAATTTGGAGACAATTTAGCATCATATCACTTGCTGACTATTAGATCCACTGAATTGAACGAGATCAATAATGCATTTATACATTTACTTTAAAACCATTGCTTCTGGCTAAAATATGAGTCTATAATCCATACTAATGCTTCCTCCACAATCCACAGACATGTTAGAACTGTTTTGGCTTGTGAACTGTACCTGATCTGTGCATATTTCTCTCCTGATTCAGAAAAGACTTTTTAGTTTTTTTTACTGAAGAAAGCAAAATTATGTCTATTGGTGAGTAAACAATGCAATGCCAAATTTCTCCAAATCTATTCTCATGAAGACGCAAACTTTCCCATCTTGGATTGCCTGAGGGTGAGTAAATCCTCATCCAATTTTCACTTTTGGGTGAACTATTGTTTCAAACAATTAACTTAGTTTAGTAAATGTTTCGTCTTTCTGCTTCAACAACAACCTCAGAGACCTGCTCGAATCTTTACCATTATGAAAAACAGCTCTGCTGTGCTGGATATTAATACCTCGAACACAACCTGACCTTCACAAACCCTCATCAGATCTGTGTCCACTCCGGGCTCCTTCATTTACCACTCGCGAGCGAGCACAAACGGTAATCACAAACCGCTGATTGCAGCAAAGAGACCAGAGAAGCAATCAGGGAGAAATCTCTCATTATCATGCGATCACTCTGCATTCTATAAATCGAAAGGCACAAGCGATGCAGATTTTGACGCCGTATCACCAGAAGCAGCAGGAGGGATGTGACACGGAACAGACACATTGTAATGCAAATGTCAATCACCCTGAAAATGGATTGTTTCAGATGAAGGATTATTTTGCGCTGGTCTGACAGCTTCCGAAAGCCGGAGTGTTGTGATTGGATGACTGCTGTTTGAGCAAAGACAGATGAGATGATAGGAGAAACAAACACTTGACGGCACAGATAAACAGGTGATACGCTCTTGGAGGTTCCCAAGTTTTTGTTTTTTTTAAGTAACAGCTCATCAAAAATGAAATGTCTGGAGTATTCCAGACCTGTAAGAAAAAAGAAAATCAATTGCACAGGAAGAAAGTAGTTCAGGTTTGTGTTAAGTAAATGGTGTTTTCATTTCATTTCTGGGTGCATGATTCATTTAAAGTTTACAATCATTTAACATATTGAAACAGATGGCAGCATGCGGATATGTATTACCGCTGTGCTCTAATATGACAAGGGAAATTCTGTAGCTTTATCATCACGTGATTTTGACAGTCGATCAGTCACCGTTTATCCATTTTCAGTGTAGATTTGCTGTGAAATTCAAAAGGATAAACGAAAACGTATACACACCTGATCACAGCATCCAGTGCCACACAACAGCTTCTGAAATTTGTAAATAATAAAGTAAATCTACAGTGCAGCAATTCAAGCAGAGCTCCGGGCGGCATCCACTACATCAAATCATTAGCGTTCACTGAAGCACGCCCACTAAAGTCAACATAAATAATGATAGAAAAATACCCAATCCCAGAGGGTTCCCGAATAAATCTCAAGATGATGATCTGAAAAGTACTCCGTATGTTCCCTAACGCATCCTCCTGACTCACACAGAAGGGAAACGTTTAGAAATGGTCACGCAGAGTCCTTTTGTAACAGCCTGCAAAAATAAAGGTGAGCCACTCACATCGAGAGCATCCATCTGCACACATAGAAAGAACTGTGCTAACAAAAAAAAAGCAGTCTTCATTTCACAAAGTGCTTGGGGTTCTTCACAGTGTGTGATTGCAGCGGTTTGCCGTGTGATTTACAGTTTGATTTCCTGTCCCAAATATGGCAGATGGAACACCTAAATATTGCGGCAGCTGAACAGGCTTGTCCGACATGCAAGAGCGTCACACTTTGCAGGCGTCCCGTGAGCTCAAAGGTAAGTGAAGTCTTTTAAAGTGGAAAAATACTATTTCTGCCATTTCACCACCCCAAAATGTGTAGAACTGCCACCGAGTCTGTTCTCACGGGTGAATAAAGAGTCTTGACGCATTCAAATAAAGCTCAGTTAAAGATCGGTGCGTAACTCGCCACCTCAGTTCACAGCAGAAACATTCCTGCAGAGAAACTCTCAGGGGTCGCTTCCTATGGAAGCTTGCATTATTTCCTGTTGAAGCCAACATTAAGTGAGGATTAGCATAATTCTGACCTCCACCCTCATGAGGTGGAGGGCCATATGGGTAGGGGATGGGCCTCTGTGTTGAAGACGTACTTATCCAGACTGACAAGATCATTGTCGTCAGAGAACAGGAGGAAGAGATACTTCAGCGTCTCGCCCAGGAAGAAACTCTCCATCTTGTCTCTGGGCACGGGGTTCACAGGGTCACGGACGTTACCTATGGAGGTGTAGCCCCCACTGGGGACCTGGGACAGGAAGCAAGTAAAGAAGTCAATGAAATGCTTTTGAATGAGATAAACCAGCCAATTATTTTATGGCTTATTACAGATAAGTGGACAATTCTATATTATTTTGACAAAAAAAAAAAAAATACCCTAAACTGCTTAAAAAGCTGGTATTAGATCCACGAAACCTGCGCGCTGACAGACTTGCGCGTGCGGGATGTGTTTGTTTATCCTGAAGCGTCTGATCGCGGTTGCTGATAAATGCACTTGCATTTTCTAATGCTTTTATACAAAACTGATGTGCACACCGTCAGTTATGTTTTCAGAGCAGAG